>JAUMJK010001092.1:3435000-3620276 GCA_033558105.1 Coccyzus lansbergi
TGGGCAGTACATGCCCCAACCTTGTCCTGATAAGGATCAAATGTGTCAGCAGGTCCTGCAGCATGTGGTTTCAGTGAACCACCACTGATACACAGAGCAGGCAGACTGCTGCTTAACACTGATATCTAAAGAATAACTTCTTAAGATCCCCTGCCCTGTCTTGTGAGTTTCCTCAGTAATTTTCAGGCAACTTCTCAATGAAAAGGGAATTAGTTTCAACATCAGTCTTGCCTTTGGGTTGGAAAAGAATCCCTGATACAAGCAGAAGTTGTGACACAAATGCATTTATTTTGTTATTTACTCAGTGAATTTACATGATACTATTTTCAATCTCCACAGGTAAAATACTGCACTTCGGTGTATAGTGCACTTGGTATTGTGGGAAACAGCTTAACATTTTCCTTTACTGCATTTTGGTGGTATAACTGGCTAACTGCTGTGCACTACATAACAAAGAAAACAATGAAGAAACCTTTTCTCTAATGATGATTTGAACTTTTTCTTGTTGCTTGCACAGGAGTTTAAGTTTTTTATTTCCCCCTTCAGAAACAAGGAAGAAGAAAGTGCTGTTGGAGCTATTTACTGTGAGAAGATAGAGCATTTGCTCCAGCAGTCAGATTTTGTGTTGCTGTCTGTGAACCTGACTCCAGAGACGCACAAACTGATTGGGAAGAGGGAACTGGAGCTGATGAAACCCACAGCTACTCTCATTAATATCAGCAGAGGTAGGGTGCAGAATAAACAAAACTGCATTATGGTTTGCTGGCACAAGCAGTCCTGGGAAAACCCACCCTAATGTAGCATCTTTCACTCCAAAATCTGCAGTAAATTCTCTGATTACTGAATTATTTAGGTGTCTGTGGTCTTATCTGAGCATTTAAGCACTTCCGTAATTATGAGCAAGCAGGTCACTAAAATGTTAGTGAGCTTGGAGTGTTAGTAGCCTATGTACATTTGTATAACCTCCTGCTTAAGCTTTTTATTTATTTAGTGCATTGTTGTTGCTAACATACATCACAGTGGCACAGCCCACCCTGAAGTCTGGCACCATACTTTGTTTTATGGTGTTATGTACTGCCTTTTAAAAATCCTGATTGACCCACTCTGATCGATGTACCCCAGCTTCTCCCTCTACTTCACCACCCTCTCTCTGCTGCTGCTTCTGCTTTGTGAATAACGCTAGCCCTGCTGTTTGCCTGACCCCATTCCAAAAAAGATAGTGAAAGAACAGTACAGAACATGAAAATAAAGTTATCCTTTTTACTGTAACTGAGGCCTGGTTGTGGATCAGGATGCTTTGGTGGAAGCCCTTCAAAACAAAGTTATTAAGGCAGCTGCTCTGGATGTGACATATCCCGAACCTCTGCCAAGGTAAGGCATGTGTTTAAGTTAAATACAGGTGAGTGTACGTGTGTAGTTCAAACCAAGTACAAGTTTGTCAGCATGTAAGAAGTTACATAGTTTTGTTAGTGGGTGTACATTATGTATGGGCACTTGTTGTATTGGAACGGTGTCCCTGATCCTTCCATCCTAGGCAAAAAAAAAATTCACACTGGCTCATTTGGATGATTTGTTTTATAAAAAACCCTACAAGCTAGGCAGCATTTTGGACTTCTCTGAGTATGCTTGGGCCATGTGATTAGTTTTTATATATATTTATTATTATTTTAAATATCCCCCTGGCTCACTTCAGGTGACAAAATAACAGCAGTGTGCCCAGGTGGCCAAGGCAGCCAATGGCATCCTGGCTTGTATGCGAAACGGTGTGACCAGGGAGGTTATTCTCCCTCTGTACTTGGCACTGGTGAGGCCGCTTCTCAAATCCTGTGTTCAATTCTGGGCCTCTCACCACAAGAAGGATGTTGAGGCTCTGGAGCGTGTCCAGAGAAGAGCAACGAAGCTGGTGAAGGGGCTGGAGAACAGGCCTTATGAGGAACGGCTGAGAGCTGGGGTTGTTTAGCCTGGAGGAGAGGAGGCTGAGGGGACACCTTATTGCTCTCTCCAACTACCTGAAAGGAGGTTGTGGAGGGGAGGGTGCTGGCCTCTTCTCCCAAGTGACAGAGGACAGGACAAGAGGGAATGGCCTCAAGCTCCACCAGGGGAGATTCAGGCTGAACATTAGGAAAAATGTTTTCTCAGAAAGGGTCATTGGGCACTGGAACAGGCTGCCATGGGAGGTCGTTTAGTCACCTTCCCTGGAGGTGTTTAGGGACAGGTGTATGAGGTGCTGAGGGGAAGGGTTTAGTGTTTGATAGGAATGGTTGGACTCGATGATCCAATGGGTCTTTTCCAACCTGGTGATTCTATGATTCTATGAATGCTTTGTGAGTGACTGGCACAGTATTTTTTTCTTTTCCCAGGGATCACCCTTTGTTAAAGTTGAAGAATGTTATAATAACTCCTCACATTGGAAGTGCCACTAAAAAGACACGCCTCCTTATGATGGAAAACATGATCAAAAGCATACAAGCGTGTCTTATGGGTCTTCCTATCCCTCATGAAGTATTACTGTAAAGCAGCCTGCATTTAATGTTCAAACCATCAGTGTTTGTTCAGGTGTGAAGAAGTGGTAATTCGACCACTTTTCATGTAATTATCCCATATGTGTTACACAGATTAAACGTGTAACACATATTTAAATAAAAGTGATTCTGTGTGTAAAACTGCATTGTTTTGTCACAAACATCAAGGAAAAACTCAGGAGTCCAGGGTCTTGCACCTGTGCATTTCACTTTGCTCATCTCTTCTTAAAATTTTCTATCGGTGTAACACTGAATTAAAGGACATTTAAACTGCTCCATTGCCACCGAGGGTCTGTGTGGCACAGTGAACTGCATTCGGTATGACAGCACAGCTCTTCCTGATGCTCCAGCAGTGACGCTCATCTCCTGAGTTTAGCTTGCAAGTCTGGGTAGCCCTTGAGTGGAAACACAGCAGCTAGGTCAGCTCTCGCTTCCAAGATCATTTATCCTGACCGCAGCACCTGTGCTTGGCTGTGCCTGCTTGGTGCGTTGCTCTGTGGTGTTTGCATCCTCTCCTGCTGTGCCCACAGGCAGCTCTGATACAAGAAGCAGTTGTTACCCAGGGAGGTGGTTGAGTCACCTTCCCTGGAGGTGTTTTAAGGCATGGGTGGATGAGGTGCTAAGGGGCATAGTTTAGTGTTTGATAGGAATGGTTGGACTCAATGATCTGGTAGGTCACTTCCAACCCGGTTATTCTATGATTCTAATAGAAAAAGTGGAATATTTTGATTTAAGCTGGGAGTTAACTTTCATCCAAGTAAATATTTTTTTGAAAGTTAAGCAGATGTCCCTCTGATGGTGTGTTTTTAATAGCAAGTTTATTTTTCAAATAGTATTTTTCCAGACGCTTTAATGTCTTGTGTTGATTCATAGTAATCGACTAGAAGATGCAAGCCCAAGTAGCTTTATTTTTGCTAGCAAGGAGAGCACAGGGTCCGCACCCTGCAGAATGTACCACTGCCACTGTGAAATTTCAGTCAGCTTATATAGCGATTTTATCAAACACTTCATACATCCTATGGTTAATCCTGATAAGCAAGCAGCTGAGTTACACAACTTTAATCCCCTATTGTGTCTATTAAACTAGTTTTACAGTTTCCTAGCTAGTGAACCATACATGCTCAACAGCAGCTGTCTCAGCAGCTATCCCAGCTGTACTCGGCAATGGTGAGATCGCTCCTTGAACACTGTGTTCAATTCTGGGCCCCTCACCACAAGAAGGACGTTGAGGCTCTGGAGGGAGTCCAGAGAAAAGCAACGAAACTGGTGAAGGGGCTGGAGAACAGGCCTTATGAGGAACGGCTGAAAGAGCTGGGGTTGTTTAGCCTTGAGAAGAGGAGGCTGAGGGGAGACCTCATTACTCTCTCCAACTACCTGAAAGGAGGTTGTGGAGGGGAGGGTGCTGGCCTCTTCTCCCAAGTGACAGGGGACAGGACAAGAGGGAATGGCCTCAAGTTCCGCCAGGGAAGTTTTAGGCTGAACATTAGGAAAAATGTTTTCTCGGAAAGGGTCATTGGGCACTGGCACAGGCTGCCATGGGAGGTGGGTTTAGTCACCTTCCCTGGAGGTGTTTAGGAACAGGTGGATTAAGTGCTGAGGGACATGGTTTAGTGATTGATGGGAATTGTTGGACTCTATGATCCAATGGATCTTTTCCAACCTAGTGATTCTATGATTCTATATCGCACCCCTGCAGAGGGGTGAGTCCCTAAGCCGCTGACTTATGTTTGTTGCAAAGCAAAAACTCATAGTATTTGCTAACTCAGGTTTCAAAGCAAAACCTCGTAGTTGTGGTAAGATCCGCCCGCCATCGTCCAACAACAAGCTTTACGCCGCATTTGACTCCCTTCGTTGACACCTCCGGGGCGGCAGGGGGCGCTGACACCTCGGGGGCTGCCTGGGGCGCGGGAGGACCGGGCGGCGCGGGGCGATGTGGGGCGCGCGGGCGGCGGTGGCCGCGGCCCCTCGCTGGTGCCGCGCGCTGCGCCGGGAGCGGAGCCTCCTCGGCAAGATGCTCCGCAAGAAGAGGTGCGGGCGGCGACACCGGGCGGGGCGGGGGCCGGGACACGCGGCGCTGCTGTCGCGGAACGGGGAGCAAGCGCTGAGGGAACCGAAAGCCGAGCTTCGATTTGTCTAATAATTGTGTTCCTTGGAAGTTAGAATGTCCCTCTGAGAGCGTGGGGTTTTATGTCATGTTTTTGTTTATAGAGGTTTTTATTGCATCTTTTCTTAGTAGCGTTTTTTGGTTTTGTAGCATGTTGTGCTCAGAGAGCTGGGATTGTTTAGCCTGGAGAAGAGGAGGCTGAGGGGAGGCCTCATTGCTCTCTACCTGAAAGGAGGTTGTGGAGAGGAGGGAGCTGGCCTCTTCTCCCAAGTGACAGGGGACAGGACAAGAGGGAATGGCCTCGAGCTCCGCCAGGGGAGGTCCAGGCTTGATATTAGGAAAAATTTTTTCACCTGAAGGTGTTTAAAGGACAGGTGTATGATTCTGTGAAATCCTTGGTAGTGCTACAAACGCAGGTGGTTGTGGTTAGGTGGGTGCTGGTCTTTTCTCCCAAATGACAGGCAATAGGACGGGAGGGAATGGACTCAAGCTACACTAGGGGAGGTTCACTTTGGACATCAGGAGAAATTTCTTCACCGAAAAGGCTCTCAGGCACTGGCACAGCTGCCCAGGTTGGTGGTTGAGTCACTGTCCGTGGAGGTGTTTAAAAGATGGGTAGATAAAGTGTTCAGGGATGGTTTAGTATTGGACAGGTACAGTTGGACTCTATGGTCATAGACTTGTAGAATAGTTTTAGTTGGAAAGGATCTTGAGGCCCAACTAGTTCCAACCCCTTGCCATGGGCAGGGACACCTCCCACCAGACCAGGCTGCCCAAGGCCCCATCCCACCTGGCCTTGAACCCTTCCAGGGATGGGGCATTCACAGCTTCCATGGGCAACCTGTTCCACTGCCTTACCACCCTCATTGTGAAGAATTTCTTCCTAATGTCTAGTCTAAATCTTCCACCATCCAATTTCAAGCTATTTCACCTCATCCTCATACTCCATGCCCACGTAAAAAGTCCCTCCCTAGCTTTCCTGTAGCCCCTTCAGGTACTGGAAGGTGGCTATAATTTCTCCCCAGAGAATTCTCTTCTCCAGGCTGAACAACCCCAGTTCTCTCAGCCTGTCCTCATAGTGGAGGTGCTCCAGGCCCTCTGATCATCTTTATAGTCCTCTGCACACATTCCAACAGTTTCATATCCTTCTTATGTTGAGGATTCCAGAACTGGACTCAGCGCTCCAGGTAGGATAGTGGTGTAGAGGGGCAGAACTGCATCCCTCAACCTTCTGGCCATGCTTCTTGTGATGGAGCACAGGATACGATTGACCTTCTGGGCTGCAAGCACACATTGCCGTCTCACAGGTCTTTTCTGACCTAGTGATTCTATGATTCCACCCACTTCAGCTGTGGGTGGGGGCTTTGCTTCCTGCACTGCTTCCTGGCATGGTGGGGGCACAGGAACATGGGCAATGTTCTGTACATTCAGATGGACGGCTGCTTAATTCCACAGGGAACCTGTCATTCCTCTTAGCCACTGAAAGGTAAAGGTGCTTTCCTTTTGTCTTCCCCAAAGGAAGAAGTTTTGGTATGACAGCCCTACCCTGGGATCTAAAATGGTAAGTATAGGCTTTTCAGGTGCTGGGTTTTCTGTGCCAGGAGGAACAAGCTTATACTTCTGCCATTGTGTCTAACGGGCAAAAGCATTTTCTGGTAGAGAAGTAGTGGGATATTGTGAATGAAAACCAGGGTGCCAGTTTCAGTGTGGCATGCCAGGATTGCTGTCAAGAGAAGCCATTCACCTCCCCATGGCTGTTTTCTCTTCTGTGCTGATCTTTCATCTATACCAACACTTAACAGTCTCTTGCATGTGCTTGAGTCTGTAGCAGAGAACTGATCCGGATTAAAACTCCTGTATAACAGCTTAGTTTTACTTTTATGGAAAACAAGATTTTCAGTATGTTTTTCAAACAAGCAGTACTTTTCAGTTAATACATGCTATATTCTAGGAAACGGATTTATTGAGCTGTATAACATGCTACAAAATAATAGAGAAACTAAGAAACCTTGACTGTACTATGTGACAGTCAAATATTTTGTGAACAGAAATATTCTTTATTGAAACACCTGCTGCATAAGACCTATATAAAGCCATCACAGTTGCAGTAATGGAATTCTGATAGTAGACAGTGCACAAATCTATATAATTGCCTGATACAAATTTGTAACTATTGATTAATGTGTTGAGGTTTGTTTGTTTGTTTGTTTTTAAAGATATATAAACCAACCAGGTTGGCCTCTGTAATTAAAGATGACCAGACAAAAACTAGGAAAGAAGATAACATACGCGGCAGAGTCTTGAACGGTCTTATTCATAAAGCTGTGGTAGATATGATGAATACCTGTGAAATTAATCAAGAAATTTATGATCTCAAGCTGGAAATCTGCAAGGCAAGTAAGAAAGCTACAACCTGTATTGAGCTACTCCAGCTATACCTTCAGGTCGGCATGGCATGCCAGAGGAGCTGCCCTGTATTTTGTGTTGTGTGCAGGAGGAGTTTTACTGCGTTGATTCTTGTGTGACTGAGCACATCAAGATGAGGCTCTGTTTTCATCTTGCACAATAGAAAAACTTTGCCTGTTGTACCCAGCTTAGTAGACCTTTGCTGTTATACTGCAAGTGCAACTTAGGCCAACTAAATGGTGACTCTACTGGTACGACTCTTTTATTCTGTTACTCAGACATGTTCATTTTACCTTACCCTTTCAGGAGGAGGTGCTTGGTTTTAACAATGTAAGTGTATGTTTCCAGGAGTCTTTTCTTCATGCAGCTGTATGAGAATCAATACTTCTATGTCACTAGCCAGCATCATTACATAGGCAGAAGACTTAAGTGGGGCATGACCTTAGTTTAAAAAAGGCAGGCCTAAGAAAATGTCATTGGTAAGCTAGGTTGCAGAAAGAATTGAAATTTGTAGCTAGTGTTGCCATAATTCATGGGCTTAAAAGGGATGTTAAAACTCTGATTCAAGAACTAAGTCTTCAATTCTTGTTTGTTGTCTGTAGTGTTTTCTTCTACATTTGAAGTTTTCTTAAGATGAAATCGTACCAATGTTTGGCTTAAAAGCTTAATGGACTTAGTTTGTTAATTAGAAGCATGGAAAAAAATTGTACCTCATAGCTGCATCTATGATGAAGAGTTTGTCATTTATGATTGAAACAGGTATTTTTGCCAGCTGAACTCATTCCATCTTCAGGCAAGCAATTAAAATTACATGAGCAAGGTGAATCTTTTGGCTCTATATGTGCAGTAACCTTCACTTAATATTTCTGTCTTTCTAGGGCTTTGAGATTTGCTGGTCTAACTCAGTTGGCACGTCTGCACATAAAAATACTGACTGGTATAGTCAAGCCACAGGAGGCACTGCTGTAAATGAAACAACTTACAACATGAGAGAGAGAAGGAAACAGCCTTCTTCCAAATATACTACAAAATTTATTAGTATAGCGTTTAGTGTTAGTGCTGCACTGCAATGTGACTGTGACTCCATCCTGATTTACTCTTGAGCTGATTCTAGTCTGATATTCTTAACTTCCATTATCAAAAGAAATTTTCTAGTAAGCTTTCTGGACTCTGTCAGAATTTGGGTTTTTTCAGTATGAGAAGTTAAAATTACGTGATAGTAATACAGATAAGAATCATGCTTCAGGTCTGACACATCAAACTTTTATCCAGTTAATAACATTATTCATGTGATGACGAAGAAATGGCTTGTGTTAGATAGGGTTGTTTATGTGGTTACATTAGGCTTGTTATGGGAGATGGAGAGGGTTGATCAGCCAGTTAATGATCACAGTGGGTATTTTAATGAGTGGTGAGTTTCCCAGGCAAGGAGCTATTTGGTGTTAAAAAACATCAGTATGTAATTTGGGTTTTGGGGGCAGTCCATACTGCCCTGGGAAAGAGTAGCACTGTCAACAGCAGAATGTGATGCAGTTTTCACTCCTGGGAGTACTCTGATAAAGTTGTCTTTTCCTGCTAATGTATGTAGGCACCTGTATGTTTGAAGTGTTAGTTTCTGGACTAGGTAACCTCTAGATTGTGCCTTCCAATAGGAAATTTATGCTTTCTCCTTCTTCCTTGACTCCTTGCTTTGCTTGAGCCAGATAGGGTATTAGAAATTTGCTGACTGCACCCTCATAGTGAGTATCACATGTGCTTCGACCCCTGCACACCATGCGTTTCCAGTTGCAGGCATCACCACTGTGAATATTGTCTGTCAGTGAGCAAGTGGTTCCGGCACTGGATTTTCTCTGCACACTTTGGTGCTGGAGGGACTTTGACATTGCAGTGGCATGGAGGGTACCTTTTTTATGTCAATATCAAAACCACACTCTGTGTGGGCGACAACAAACTAGGCAGTGTCACAGGTCCTTCTTTAGCAGAAACTCACACTTCAACTGCATTCTGGAACAGCATATTGTTCTGGACCATTTTTGATGGTAGCGCCTTCACATTGACTAAATGTAGCGCTGTCAGTAACACACAGGTGTTAACAGGCTTCATTTAGTCTTAGTTGGAGGGGAGATAAGGCCATGAATTCCCTAAATAAAAAAAACCCTTTCAGGTACTGAATGTAAATATTATTTGGTGTTTAACTCTGCCTTTATAAAGGCACCATGTAATTATGGCTCTTAAGAGTGGAGAAGGGAGAAGAGATTCTAAGAATTCACATATCTGGTTTGGGTCACTGTGTGCTTATTCATGGATTAGAGACTTTGTTGTATATGAAATGTGTATATGCATGTAATTTAAAAAAAATATATCTTTTTGCAGGTGTCGCTGGCATCAAACTTTTCAGCATGTCGTGTGTACTGGAATCCTGCTTCTACTACAGAGAAAGAAAATTATGTTGAAAGTGTACTGCAGAAGAGTGCTCCACGTATACGGTGCTGCTATAGGATAGATAGTTAGACCACTTCATAGTTCATAGCCATATGATAGTACCATTTCTTTAGTTTTTTTAACAATCCGTATCTAACCAGTTATGATGCTTTAGATTTTGAGGTATTTAGAGTCAGAGCATCTCCTATGATGTACCTCACAGGGTGAGCAGAAAGAGGAGTCTGGATGGGGTTTCACTTTATTGTACTAGTGGCAGTAGACTGGACACACCATGCACGGCAGTAGGCCAGATATGATGCTGCACAAGTGGACTGGCAATTGCAACAAGTATCTCCTTGGAGACTGACTGGGCAATTCTGATTGCTAGGGACAATTTGGGCCTCCAGAAGGGATGGCTGATATTACAGAAATTACATAGATTTGCGTTTCTTCCTCTTTCTTTGGCTTGCCCTCTGCTATCCAGCCAGCCTGTTGGAGGATCAGTGCTTCACTCCATGGAGAAGGTGGCATTGAAGGATACTTGTAGAGTATCATAGAATGGTTTTTCTTGGAAAGGACTTAAAGATCATCTAGTTCCATGGGACACCTCCCATCAGACCAGGCTGCTCAAGGCCCCATCCAACCTCGCCTTGAACACCTCCTTGGAGGGGTGCCACACCCCAAGGGAGACAGAGTAGGATGTAGAACTCTTAAACATCTAGTTTGTTACCTGTAATGTTACAATCCTAAGTCAAGAGTATAAGCTTAAGTCTAGACCAATATTAACATCCTATAAGGCTTTGTGAGGGACTATATGACCTGTCTGGAGTTCAATGATAAAGTCTTTTTAGGTGTTTACTTAAAGCTGCTGCAGGTGAAGTTTTTGCAGATGTTCCGGTGCTTGGAGGCGTTGGATCCATGATGTTACATTGACATCAGTGGGGGTCTCGGATCAGCTGAGAGGGTACTCTGATTATGACCTTCTCCTGTCATTCTATTATAGTCCCTTCTGGAGTGATAACATCTGAGGTATCAGTCAGCCCAGCTTCTTCTTCACCTTTGGTCAGTGATGCCACTGGTACAGGACGCGGTGGGTTGCTTTGGTACCCCTGCCGGTGCAGCCTCCACCAACATGTAGGGATCCAAAAACTCCAGGGTTAGACAGTAGGTCATTTCCAACACCCAAAACTCAAGGTTTCCACATCCATAAGTCATCCAAGTACAACGTATATTGGTTTCTATTTATAAATCTTAATAATACTTCTGCTTTCAGGATCACCTTTGATTCTTTGTTCTGTGGCTATGATGTAACTGCATACTTGCACCAATATCCGGGAGGGGCTGACCAGGGGCCAGTTTGGTCATCCTGATAGGCAAATGAGTGGCAAAGACAATGGTTAGCTCACACTCCCCCACTCATCCTTTCTGCACACATGGGCTTTGATGTGGCCACTGATGTGGAGTGGCCACCAGACCTCTGTCTTTCTCCTCTCCACCCCATGACTCAGCAAAGCAGTAGCCCTCTTCATCAGCATCAAGGGCAGTGATACGTCAAGGGGATATCCACAACTCCCCTGTGCAACCTGTTCCAGTGTTTCACCACTCTCATCGTGAAGAATTCTTCCTAATGTCTAGTCTAAATCTTCCCTTCTCCAATTTAAAGCCATTTCCCCTCATCCCATCACTCTGTGCCTTTGTAAAAAGTCCCTCCCCAGTTTAAGGAAGTCGAGTGAAGTGGGAAAAAGATCTGCAGCAGTCTGTGCATGTAGAAAACAAATATAATAAAGTCAGTACTCTGTGGGTCCATAGCTTGTAGTTTTTGTGGGTATACATCCAGGGTTGGGATTCTGCAGTTCTTCTTAGCGGTGACCTGGATGGATACCAAACAAACCATATCCATTGCAAACCATATCCTTAAATTTGCAATACTGCTGGAATTAATTTAACATGTTTTCTCTGTTGTGGAGGTACTGTACTGTTACACTGATGAATGCTGTATTTTTGCCAGGTATCTTCTGACAAGTCAGCAGATTCTAGGAAATGTACCCCCAATAGTATTTGTAAAAGACAAAGAAGCTGCAGCTGTAAAGGAGGTAATTGTAATCTTTGACTCAGTGTACGAATAGAATGATATGCAAACATAGTGACTTAGCATACCAGAATGCTTAGGAATATGGAGAGAGCTGATCATTCAATTGCTCTACCAGTTGGCCTTAAAAAAATCAGTCTTTGTCTGTACCATTTCATCTTCATGTTTGCAAGGAATCTTGACTAAGGATGATACTTAGATACAATGTAAAAGAATCATTGTAGTTACCACCTCATGAAATTAAAATTTCTGAAGTGATGTTTCAGAGAAGTTTATATTTAATATGTATTGTCTTCATATGCTTACAGATTGAGGAATTATTGTCAATTGCTGATTTTGGACCTCCAGAAGAAGAAGAAACATCTCAAAGTGCTTCTAGGTGGTTTTTTGAAATTGGTGTCTGTTTTAATTAAGATATGTTATCTCACAGTTCAGGAAATGGTGTTGTGAGGAAATAAAAGGGAGAGATGTTTTAGAAAACCCCACAAAAAAGGCATCTTTGCTTTTAAAAATATCAGTTTTATATATCAGGCCCTTTTATTAACAGAAGAGGCAATGGAATAGCCTAGGACAAAGCTAATATGTAATCAACTGAGAAATTAATTGTAGAAGATGGCATTTTATTTTGTAGCTTAAGCTTTCTTTACCAAAATTACACCCATTTATTAATTCTAAGGGAAAATATTTCTTACAATATATGGCCTGGTTTGCTTTCATATTTTATTGCAGACACATTTCCATAGGGTATTTTGTTACTGCTTTTTATGCACAGGTGGCTTGCTGCAGACCATAGATTTGCAAATAGGGAAAAGGAAGTCTTTTTAATATATAAATGAACCTTTGTTAAGCTGTGGAGAACTATAGGGGACGATTTTATCACTGCATAGTATATATGCTTTCAGAGGCAACTAAACAATAAGGTGATAACAGAACACAGTCTTAGCAGTCAGGAGTGTTTGATGTTTATACTCTGAGTAACATAGTCATCAGGCTTGTTACTTGCAGACCCAATACTTGTTTTGGTATTAGTATCTTTACTTTTGTGAGGAAAATTATTCTAGAATTTCTAAGAATTCAAAGCTCAATGTGTTTGTGATAATTGAATTTTTAAAAAAATTGCTTTCCAGGAGTTTGTTTCTTGCTGGTAATTTTCTCATGATGATAATTGCTCTCCGATTACCAGTACTTTTCTACTTGGCCAGTTTTTTTTTCACAGTGCATTTAAGTCTGACTGAAAACTCCAGTTTATTTCTGCATTACTCAAGTTGTTGCAATTAGCATTGCCCCTTAAAATATACATGGGCAAAATAAACCATGTTTGTTTTCCTTTCCACAGTGAACTGCTGTCTTCAGCAACTCGATCTTCAGATTCACCTATGTGGTCTAATCTTTTTGGTATTGATCATGAACTATTGAATAAGCAGATAAGGGACTACAAAAGACTGAAGGTGTCACGAGATACAGAAACTGTTGCCTGGACAGAAGAGCAAGAGCAGAAGCTTTCTAAGATTCAAAAGAAAATGAAAAAGAAAAAAACAAGAAATCCTCCTGATGATGACATTACACCACAGAAATACTTGCTGGACAGATATGAAGCTGATTATTGGGATGATAACACTGAATCAGTCTCAGACCATGAGCTGGAGGATGAATTACAGGAAGAAGTAAATGAATTGGAGACAGATGATGGCAAAACTCTAAGCAAGCCTACTGATAAAAGGAAATGAAGTGAAAAAGCCGCTGCCTTTTAGATGTAGGCTGCCAATAGCAAAAGAAGTCTGTCATAGATACTGAAAAATTAGTTTTGTACAGCCTGTTTACCCCTTCCTCTTTCAAACAAATAGGTTTGCCACACATGGGAGAGTTTGCTAGCACAAGGTTTGGATGCTATTTGTGGCATAGTGTTAAGCAGCTTTTAAGCTGCTGCAATTGTATGACTTTCAATCAGAGAACAGTTCTGTAATTACAAAATATACATAGTGTGCATTACTGAGTTAAACTTCTTGCAGTTCTATTGATTATTTCCAATAAAACTCTGGTTTCTGTATTGAAAGAAAATGTCTCTTTGTTTTTTTCTTTTGAGTGGTCTGGATAAAAATAATTACTGAGTGATACTGCCTGTTATTCTAAGGTCAAGGAAGGAAGAGGAAAGCAAAATAATGACAATGGCACTCAAAGGGCACCCTTTGGGGCACAAAGACCAGGATAGGTTATTCTCTAGAAGATTTAGTGTAATGAGGGAACTCTTTCCACAAGAAGGTGAAATTTGTTGAAACTATGACCAATAAAGTTAATTGTGAAAGAAAATAAATTTATTTATTTTAATATTTTGACATTCACAGCTGTGGAAGGGGAACTGCAACCAGAAAAGAACAGAGAACTACTCACTTGTTGGATAAAATTGTGCAAAGCATTAACTGTGACTGAAAAAATATATTAAAGAGTCAAAGGCAGGAAAGAGCAGCAGGGAGGAGTGCCGCAGTAACAGATCTAGAAATGAATGAGGAATTGTATAAAAAGTGAGAATAAAGCTCTCTGGCTCAAAGCAAGTAAAAAGTAATAGTGTGAGTGTATAAGGGAGAAAAGCTAAAGTTTCAAAAAATGTTTTAACTAACAAGGTTGTAGAAAGGAATTCTACTAGAAATAAGCAACATTTAATTCCATAAGTTAATGGGGAAGTAACGGACAATGCAGAGGAGGTTGCACTATACAGTCTTATACTCTAGTCATTCAAAAAGATTTGAAAGACATCAAGTGTATGCTCAAGAATATAAAAAATAGTCTAAAGGATTTTTAGGTTGGAGAGAGGAGTTCAGGTCAGCAAAGAAAACTAAAATTTACTTCAGGATATTTAATAATCTCCTAGAAGCATCCTAGAAGACTGATTGCCTGAGGGAATATGGAGAGGATATGGGTTATGAAGGTCTATAGGATATTCCTATAAGCTGTTTAAAGCTAGTATCGAATAAGGGTCAGGATCTTGTAAATATATGCATGACTTCCATTAGAATCATAGCATCCTGTGGTTGGAAAAGACCTTTAAGATTATCAAAAGTCCAACCATATCTGTCCAATACTAAACCATATCCCTAAGCACTTCATGTACCTGTCTCTGAAATATTTCCAGGGATGGTGACTCAACCACCTCCCTAGGCAGCTGTGCCAGTGCCCAATAATCCATTAGGTGAAGAAATTTTTACTAATGCCTAACCTGAGCCTCCCCTGGTGCAACTTGAGGTCATTCCCTCTTGTCCTATTGCCTGTCACTTGGGAGAAAAGACTAGCACCCACCTCTCTACAACCTCTTTTCAGGTAGTTGTAGAGAGAGCAATAAGGTCTCTCCTCAGCCTCCTTTTCTCCAGGCTAACTAACCCCAGTTCCTTCAGCCACCTCTCATAAAGCTAGTGTTCCAGCCCCTTCACCACCTCCATTGCCATTCTCTGGACATGCTTCAGTGTCCTTCTTGTAGGGAGGGGCCCAGTTATTGAAAGTGTATTAGGTCACATGTTGAAGCTGTAGCTCACTGTAGTACTTGAATTTGAAATAGGTGAATAATCACACAAATTTCAGCATGACTTGTTCTGGCTTTCCAGGAGGTTATCCTAAATTTCATGGGATGTACAAACTTTGAATTAGATGCTTTAGTTTGTTTTCCAGTGAGTGAAGGTATTTATCATGGCAGAAACTGCTTATTGGCCATGGTCAATTGGCCATGAATTTAGTGCAACTTGGCAAAAAAGCTCTTACCTTTTTGAATAAATAACAGGAACCTACTCACTAAATGAATCCGCAGGACACTAAAATCCTTTAGTTTGTGCTGTATAAAATGTGAGACTGTCCTAACTCTACCAAAAGGTTAAAAAAAAAGAAAAAAAACCCTTACATAAATAGACTTTTGAATGAACAAAGAGAACAATGTTGATTACCTCTGCTTCTTCTTTAATCTGGACATCTATAAACTAGATTTGCAGTTCATACATTAGATTTCATGTAAAAATAATCAAACCCATCCTCACTGTTGGCCCTTGTGCCTTTACTCCCTTGTTAAGCAAGTGAGGGCAGCTGACTTTGTTGCCACAGGCAATGCCATGGGAACCACACTTTGTTCAAGAAGAGAGATGGTCTAACCTTAAGCAAGGTTGTCAGGGGATGGGACAGCTGTTCTGAACCTGATGATGAGGAAAACAAAGCAAAAGCAACCACAAGAGTTGGAAATCTTAAAAGTGACCAGGCAGGACAGACTGGAAGGAGGAAGCAGCCCAGAGTGTGTGGGGAATGGCACAGAAGAAGATGGGTGGGAGCAGCAGTGGTCTCTCCCTTACTAGGGCTCTGCCTCAGCATCCACTGGCTTCCCAGGGAAGCAACGTGGGAAGTTTCTGCTGTGCTTTGTTATATTTTTGCTATGGTACCTGTGTAACTGTAACCTCAAGACCTTTATAGCTGTAGAAGACAATAAATGAATGTTACAGTCCATATGAGTAATATGAACTATAATAATTTTCAGAAACCCTTGATTTAGTTTTTTATGTATTATATAACCACTGATGGGGAAGAAACATCTGGGGCCTTCAGACCCAGTCCTCTACCTTTAATGGGAGCCACTGGCTGCAGTTCTGTATTCAGCTGTTAATCCTTGCTAGAAATATGCAGCTGGGCATAATTGCTATATAACATTGGCAGAATCAAATATGCAGCTGAATTTAAGCATTTGGTGTCCCCCTGAGCCTGTACTTCACCAATGGTGTTTGAATCAATGTGATCAGTCAATGAGTTTTAAATAATATGAGAGTTTTCATTGCTTCCTATGCCTGTCAATCTAAACCTTCCCAAACACTCCATGGTCCTACAAATGTATTGTTCAGGTTAAGTTTCCGACTGAAAGTAAAGAAATACCTCAGTTATCCCTCCAATCCGATTATTTTAGCTGAAGACCCGGTCCTGTATAGGGCTAATTTTTAAATGAGGGCATATAGCTCCTCTGCTTCGTTTTAACAAATCAGTTTGATTTCTCTGACCCCTTTAAGACCTTGCCGTGAAAGTGTTTATGCATTTTGTATCTTTTCAGAACAGAAGTGGCTCTCCAGAAGAATTGCTGAGTAACAGTGCTGCAAACAGGCTGACAGCAAGTTTACTAATGGCACTGCCAGCTGGTCAAGGGAGGTGACTCTACTCTGCACTGGTGTGGCCTCATTTAGAGTATTGTGTGCAGTTTTTGGTGCCACAGTATAGAAAGGATGTCAAGCTACTGGAAAGTGTCCAGTGGAGGCCACAAAGCTGGTGAAGGGCCTAGAGGGGAAGCTATTTGAGGAGTGGTTGAAGTCACTTGGTCTGTTCAACCTGGAGGAGACTGAGGGTAATTCATAGCCGTTTATTGCTTCCTCACAAGGGAAAGAGGAGGAGCAGGTGACCAATGATTGGATCTGAGGGGATGGCAGGAATATGTACCATGGATAGGCTGGATAGCAGGAAAACATTCTTCACTCAGAGAGTGGTGGAGCACTGGAACAGGTTTCCCCATGTTCCCCCCAGTCATGGCGCCAAGCCTAATAATATTCAAGAAGCATTTGGACAATGCCCTCAGACATGGTGTGAATGTTGGGGTCGTCTTGTGCAGGGATAGGAGTTGAACTCGATCTTTGTGGGTCCTTTCCAGGTCAGGTCATTCTGTGATTCTGTGTAAACCTCTCCAAAACATGTAACTCAAGAAGAGTGACAGTCTCCTTATTCATCTGAGTCAGAAACACCACTGATAAAAATGGCATCATGCCAGGGAAATTAGAAAACCAAGCTGCACATCTTACACAAATCTTATTTTCTGTCCAAGGACTTACTTATTTGTCATTAGATTCAAGCTACCCTTAAGCTTTTCTTGCACATGTAAAATGAAGAAATGTAGAATAAATGCTCAGCAAAGAGAGATTACTATATTGCCCAATGCTTTGCCATTTTGTTCTATATCTAACTTTGCAAGAGGATAAGTGAAGTAAAAAATGTTTAGTTTTAAAACTTTCAAAACTCTGTAGAATATGCCCTATCAAACCAGAAGAAAATCTTCTTTAACTAGGAATAATGTGTTGCATGCTTATTTTTATTGTATTCAGTCACTGCTGATAGTACATTGCTGCACTGCACTCATTTGTGCTTCGATGGTTAGTGACCAGTCATCTTCATGAACGCCTAGCTAACAAAATATCACACTTCAAACTATAAGATTAAAAATGCAGAAATGTTTGTCTACTGTGGTAACTGCTTCTGACTTTTTGTGGTAGTATGTTCTTCAGATGGTCCATCTTAACTGGTAAGCTTTGCTTGGACTTACTGGAAAATAAATTGTAATGGTGGTTAAGGGTTGAAAGGGGAATTTGTACAAGGAATGGCTGAAATCACTTGGTCTGTTCAGCCTGGAGGAGTCTGAGGGTCACTTCATCGTGGTCTGCATCTTCTTCACAAGGGAATGAGGAGGAACAGGTGCTGACCTCTTTGATGATCAATGATAGGACCCAAAAGGATGGTGGGAAGATGTGCTACAGGCGGTTTAGGTTGGATATCAGGAAAAGGTTCTTCAGGTTCTTCACTCAGAGGGTGGTGAAGCACTTAAACAGGCTCCCCAGTGATGCAGTCATGGCACCAAGCCTGAAAATATTCAACAAGCATTTTGCCAATGCCTTCAGACACACAGTATGAATGTTGGGATTGTCCAATATAGAGATAGGAGCTGGACTCAATGATCCTCATGGGTTTTTTTCAGCCCAGGATATTCTAACATTTTAAACTGCTACTAGATTGCCCTCCAGGATCCTCTTCACCAGACTGAGCCAGCCTAGCCTTCTTGCATCTTTGGTGTACCCTATCCATCACCACAGGTTTGACATCTGGCTTCCCTAAGTAGTTGCTGTTTTGCTGTTCCTCATCTTCCTGGACTGGGCTGGTAATGTACATAACTTTGAGAAGAGTGAGAAGAGTGAAGTTAAAAGATATTGAGTGCTTCAGTCTTTTCCATGTTGTCTATGAATAAACTGTATGCACCATTCATCAGTGGACCCATATTTTCTCTTGACCTCGATGCTGCTGATACACTTTTAGAAATCATTCTTGTTGACCTTTTCAGTCCTAGAAAGATTTAGCTACAGCTTACCTCTGGTCATCCTGATTTCATCAAGAACACCCTTGCACTTACACTTTTCTTTTTAGTGCCTGCCATCATTTCACCTCAAGTATGCTCTCTTTTCACCTTTCAGATCAATGGCAAAACAAGGAGCCCTACCTACCTTGCTTTTTTCCTACCCTGTATAAGCCAATGTTGACTCCTCTCGAGTCCAAGCCCCAGCTCTGCCGCTTACCTTGCTAGCCTTTCTCCAGAGCCTCAGTTTGGTGATCTGGTGGTCACAGCAACCCAAAGTGCTGTCTATGGCCATATTTGTCATCACTTCCTTCCTGTTTATGAGAAGCAGGTCAAGTAGTGAATTACCTCGTCAGCTTATTCAGCATTTGCATTCAGAAATCATGATGAGTGGAGCCTGGGAAACTCATGGACAGCTTTCACAGTCTTGTTTCATTGTCCTGGAAGATATCTGGATAACCAAAATTCCACATCAGGGAAGGACATGCAATTGAGGGCTTCTCATAGTTGTTTATAGTTCATCCACTTCATCCTCCTACTCAAACAAGCTCAAACAAACCCCACTACAATGTTATTTTTCAGACTGGTATTGAGTCTGAGACTCTCAGCTAGCAGGTCTACAGTGTCATACAGACAACCCCTGAACAAAGTGCCCTGCTATTCACAGACGTGACTATACCTGTCTATGGATATAGATATTTGTGTATGTGTTGAGTCTATGAACTTAGGAACTGATTATTAGTAGCACTTTAAAAATCTAATTCAAGACAGGGTCAAAGATGTTGATCCATTTATTTATACTAAATTACAATATATCTGACTAGCAGGGCAAGTATAAAGCTGCTCTTGGCTCAGCAGATGATCAGAAATACTTACAAGTCAGCATCAACAGATACATTTGTGTTACCTAGAAACCAGCTTACTTTTATGCACCTGTTCCTATCTAGCTGACTGGCATGCAAACACCATTCCACAAGACAGTGAACAGTTATTCCAGAATAGAAAAATGTGGGCAAGCACTGTCCATAAGGAATGTTTAGGAAAAGATGTTGGAAAGGAGGCAGGCAAGTTGCAAAACTGCTTAAAAGCAGAAAAGAAAAAACATTCTCTTTTTCTCCAGAGGTCTGGACCTTTTTTTAGTACAGCTCATAAGTTATTAAAATAAAATATTTAGAGGTTAGTTCCTCAATTTTTTTTTTAATAGGCAAGAGCAGACCTCAGTGTAGTCAAGATCAACACTTAGCTTAAGTCTAAAGGTTAATATTGATGAAAAAACAGTCTAACTGCCCAGCTGGCTAGACTATCATTGCTGTGTTACCGCTGAAAGGTGCTAGCAGTGGTGTTTATATCTGTGCAGCCTTAAAACTGATTAGACCATCCAAATAAATTTGTGCCTGACTGGGCGTGTTTGCAATGGACTGATCTCTGAACTGGCTCATGCTAGCAGAAACAAATATGAAAAAAACACAAAGTCTACAGCCATAGTCAACCTGCTGGCTCACGACCCAACTTGCTATGAAAGAAAGATTTTAGATCTGTTGTGTATATTGAATTAATTGCGGTAGAAGCCCAAATAACATGAAAATATTGTTTTCTGTTCATAGATTTGGCATCCTTCCTGTTGAAGAACTTCTGATACTTAGTCCAACAATGCAACTCTGTCACAAATATAAGTGTTCCCACCAAATTTATGTATTTTCCCCAATGGTCGGCTGCAGCCAGGAAACACCTGGTACCTCTAGACAACAGTTTCTCCAGAGAGAACCCTTTCATTGGCTGAATGCCTAAGGGAAACGCATCAATGGCCATATACCACAGATACAAGGACTGGCATAATGGAAGAATTGAGCACTGGAACTCATTCCCTTTAATCTCCCTTCTGTTTTGAGGTTATGGTATATGTGCAGAAAGCAGTTTCCTTAAAAATGTGCATACAAATGCACAATGTGCAGAAATTAAGTGCCTCCTTGGAGATGGAGAGAGGAAATTACCTTTGGGACAGGTGTCCTTACTCGTCGTGAAACTCAACCCCTCCTGTTATGTCTCATGATTATCCAGATTTTTTTCTCATCTAGGATATTGATACCCCTTCTGATGGGTAATCAAGAACAGTCCTTTAGCTCAGACATCCTCAACATGATCTTCCCTTACACTCATTATCCCACTGATGGTTGTTCAAGCAACTGTACTAGCCACTTTGGGACTGACAGCTGTGGTACCTGCTTACAAACAGGACTTTGATAGTTGTATTATGCTTAGATCCAGAGTCACATAGCTAGACGTAAAACTTATTCAAGTTCTTAACTAATTAGGTAGGATGAGAGCTCCAGAAATCTGTAAGGAGGCTGAATAAATTATTATATAAATTTTATATTGGCATCTCCAGTGTTTGCACTCGTGATATTAAAAACACGATCAGAACTAGGCACCTCACAACCACTCTTAGGTGCTCCACTTTGAAGAAATTTGAGGTCCAATCTAAATACAATGAGACTGTGCCTGTTATTGTCTTTTCTTTAAGGAATTGAGAAAATCAACTATGATCACCTTCAAAATAGTTCCATTCCATGTCAGCACACAGCTGCATATGATTCCGCCAATCAATGTTCAAAGCAGTTCCATAGATCATTTTCTGAAAGGTTGTTGAGGATCTCTGTCATTTTTGCTTTCACATTTTTTACTGACAAAAAGCTCCTCTGAGCATCAACTTGATCTTTGGGATCTCTTCACTGCAAACTGCAGACAAAAACTGAAAAGTTTTCATCATGGATTTCTTCAGTTTCACAGGAAACTCTGTGATAACTTGTTCACTCTTGCACGCCAACATTTTCCAACCAAGGGTAAGAAAATGTCTGCATTTGAATAAGACCACAGGTACTAAGTGAAGTGATCAAGTTCAGCCTTGTCTCACTGTGACAGAATAGGACATGTTCAATAACCATCTCTTTGTCGCTCCCCTCATAGGAGAGCTGAGTTCCTGAACTATAGGACTAATCTAGTCTTTTTTGTGTTGAACCTTGTACACTCTTTCTAATCATCACCATGCCAGTCCCCCTTTGCTGCCATTGAATCCAACTGAATCTGCTCAGCTGTATTAAGCCCAACTCCACAATAATCTCACATTTTTCCACCTTTCTCAATCTGTTGTTTGTTGGTCATGAATCTGCTACTGCCTGAGACTTTAAAAATTTTCCTTAGACTGTAGCAGTCTCCATTTGGACCTCTCTAGCTGAATTACATGATGTGGCAAACTATCAGATAAGATAACATGAAGATACTAATCGTGAAAAGGTGGTATTAGAACATCATCTAAATTGACCTCTTCATCTGTCTTCTTTTCAAGCAATACCTAGAATTTGAAGAAACGAAACTGTATATTATTTAGAATTTGCTTTGATACTTTGATAGAACCAATACATTCTTTTTCCAAACCAGATAATTCTACTGAAAATCATCTCGTTCCTGTACTATCATCAGACCTGTGTACTTCTCACACTTAACATAAACTTAATATCTCGCAAAATATAAAGTAAACATTTCTTATCAGTCAAGACAAGACAACTGGAAGGCTGTGCAATGGAATATATTCTTAAACATTTTAGATACTGTCAGGTTGGATTTATGTGTCAAGTTTGGGAGTGAGAGCAGCACCACCCCTCCCCTTCCCCTCCCCTCCCCTCTTCCACTTCTTATTTTTCCACAGCAAAATTCCATTAAACCTCTGAATCCATACATGAGGAGGGATTGTTCAGGGTGTAATACAGCTAAAGCACTATAATTGTAAATAAAAATATTTGTTCCTTTGTGCAGAGGGCAAAGGAATTTCAAGACTAGAAAGAATAAAATCGTATTATTGCATTTTTAAATAGGATTTAGAACTTTCTGCAACTGACCATGAACACTCATAGCACCATCTGTAATGATTTGTTAATTGTTTTGGACTATTAGCTTTCAAATGAATGGGAAAATTTCTATATATGTGACTAGTACAAGATCAAATCTTTAAATATTTACTTAATTTTCTCTAGTACACGCACAGCATTCTATGTGGGGAAATAAGGCTATAATTTATTTCAGAAAACTCCACAAACATTGGGCTGGGACTGGCCAAAGTCAGGGAAGCTTCTTGGAATTAGCTGCCATTTATTGATTTTACACCTGGTACCTGCTTGGTTTGGTACTTTAAAAAACTCTTAATGTTAAATCTAGTAAAAACAAGTAGCTAATTATTCTCATATAGATTAGTCTGCAGTTCTGTTAAACATCCATTATTTTATGTTTTCTTTTATCTTATCTCCTATCAAACACCTAGCACATCATGCTGAGATGGTGTACATATCCGGAAATGTACCCTTCCTTAAAGACTACACCCTAACTACTGTGGCTATATAAATAAATACATACATGAATTATATTACTTCTAAGAATTTGCTAAATATTATTTCTGAGTGAAGAAAAATACTTAATATGTGATATGTACATAATCTAGAAAGAAGCTACATGATACTGGCTTGTAGCTTCCTCAGAATACTTGCTTGATGGAAACACTGTCTTCAGTGAAAACTAGCAGAAAGGCTAGGTAGGCTAATAACAATCTCTATGTATAAATACTTATTTATCATGTAAATTACATGTGACATCAAGCACTACAGGAAAATTATTTGCTGATGAAACCTAAACTGGGAGAAAAATATTGCTCAGTCTTTGAATACAATCTCCAGTTTAATACAGTTCAAAATAATGTAGAAATACTGATATTCTAGCAGATTTCATGTGCATTATTAGCCCTATTGTGTGAAACGAATTTGTACTCCTGCAGAGTTATTCAGCTCCTTTTTATGTTGACTGACATAAAGCCACGCACTTCCAGAACAAGCTAGGGAAACCTGGATTGAACTTGAAGGGACATTTGACATTAAAAAGGCAGTGACTGGCAACACCTAACACATTGTTATAATTGCTTTTTAAATCCTCTTCTAAAAAGAGGGAACATCTGAAAAAAATATCAATATTTTATGTGCAAAGAGTTGGCTAAAGCACAGGTAATTGTTCTAACATTTTCAATGCTTGCATTTCCAGTCTTCAGAAACTATGAAAAGTAGACAGAATCGTGTTTCTCAATGCGGTTCTCAAAGTAGAAATATTAGTAACTACTGAATAATTTATTTCCTGCATTACTGTGTACATTTTATGATTAATTTTTTGAGTGGATACATTTAATCTTTCTAGGCATACTTTTATAAAATTTTACTAAAATGCTTCTAACGTAAACAAAGCTGAAAATTTCCTCATTATATTGGAAATTCAGAAATATCTAGTCATTTCTGAAACTAATTTGATTTATTTTGAATGTGAATTAGTGCCTGAGACATTGAATAGTGAACGGATTTGGAAAGAGTCCTTGCTTTTTTCTTCTTATCTTTACTTCTCAGTTTCTGAATTATTGTTTCTTTTTCTACAACATGGCCTGGATTTTTAAGACCTGTCTTTCTTTTAGCCAAATAAGTCACATAGTTTAAGATTAATTTAAAATCTATTTTTGTATGTAAAAACACATTAATAAACATTGTTTTGTTTAGCAAAGAGATCTTGCTTTAATGATAATTAACAAATAATTGTAATAAAATTTTCCTCTGGAAGTCTTCACATTATGCTCATATAAAAATATTGATATAGAATATGAGGAGAGATGATTTCATTAGGTATCCAAACTAATATAAATGTTTTAGGGATAAATATCAAAGACAAGTTAATTTAGCATAGATATCATATTCTGGTATACAATGTGATCTATTGTTTTTATTACTATTATCCAAAGGAAACTGAGGCTAGAGATTGGTACATGTTTACATTGCCAGCACAGAAATTAAGACCCATTGTATTCTTTCCAAATGAAGGCTTGAGTTCTCAAGAAAGCTTCATGCCACCTAACTATGACAGTATCTCATGGCAGAGAGTGAAAACAGCAAGTTGTGATTAAAATGTTTTCTTGTGTAAATGAGATAATAGCCTTCCTGGAAAAAGCTTTTATATCTTTTCTTTTTTCTTTTACAACAGTGCTCAGTTTTTTAACTCTGTCATCCTTTTGATTTCTGCAGCACTGACCTGGCAATGTACTTTAAGCTGTAAAGGTAATCAGACTTTTTGAATACGGTTACTTTTTGTATAACTTCTGCATGCCTAGCATTATGCTTTGCCCTTTCTTCATGTGTTGTTTCTTGGCCTCCTTGTTGTCTTCTAGAAGAGAAGCTCCTTTCTTCTTGATAAGAACTTCCTTGACAATCTATTGCTTTCAGAGATTATTCAGGCATTCTAGAGTTCAGTGGAATTTGGGGCTGACCTAAGGGAACACACGTGCCAGCTTGCATGACAAAACACTAAGCACAGTGGATATCCTGCTATTTTAACTGGACTCCAGTGAAAAATACTTCAGCTCTTAATACATGAATTTGTTTGAACTACAGACTTTAGGAGTCATAACTGTAGGGTATTATTACTTAGGAAGACTGCATAGGAGAAAGCTACCTGCAGGGAGGAGAAGAATGCGGTGATAGTGGGAGATCAGTGCATGGCTCCTTTGGAAACTCTTTACAGGTTGTCTTCTGTTTATCCACAGTCATGACAACACTACAACAGTCAATTAAACACCTTTCTCCGGCAAAGTAAATTTAAGGACTACGCAAAGTGAGAACATGTAACTTCTATTTGTTGGGAAGAGATTTTGTAAAGTAATCACATTTAAACTTCCAGGACATGCTGATAGAAATATTTGACAGTTTTGAATATGATCACTCAAACTGGTATGTGCTACAGCACCTGTTTGAAAAGCAAGGAGAATTTTGCTACCATTACACTAATATAAGTTGATGTGGGAAATGTATTGAAGGGTTGAAAAGAACATATATTGACTTGGAAATCCCTGTAAAGAGACAGAATAGGTGGGGTTGGACCAGATGTCCTCCACAGGTTCACTGCTCACCTCAAACTTTCTGTGGTCCTGTGTAAATCAGGAGACATTCCACAGGTTTGCTGTAATGGTCAGCTGGGAAAGACCCATTCACAACTATTTTATCTGAATCTTAATCCTTTGCTTAATCTTTTTAACACATATATCGTTTGAAAGACTCGGTAATTATTTGGTGATGCTTTGTTGCAACAGAAGTTGAATGTTGTTGGTCATGTGGGAGCTACTAGGCATTTCCATTTTGGCAAAGCTATATTTAATTATTTTACTTTATGAATAACACACAGCAAATAGTAACTTCATTTTAAACGCTACATTTTAACTTACTGGGACATACCTCTCCCAGCACTGAGCAATAACAATTTTTTATAGTTTGGTCATATAACTTCTATCATCAATTTATCTTTCATAGATGTCTGCCCTTTTTTCCATCAATATTTTTGAGTCTTGACTTACCTACATCCTGACTCTGTATACAACTGTGCAAAATGGATGTGGCTAATAATTTTATATCATACAAATTTTTAATAACAGAAAGGTACCAACACAAAAACTTACAATTAATTCTGTTTCAGTGTACTTACTATGAGTGTTGACTGCAAAATAAATAACTTTCATGGGCACTTCTGTAAAATGAAACAGAATAATTTCCTGCCAATGTGAATATTTCATTAGTATTACTTCTTGACAAGATATCAGTCAGTCTACTGCTGTGGCCTTCGTGGGCTTTGATGGGTGCTGGCTAACACATTGGACTGCGTATGAGCTGTATGTAGACAAGCAGCGAAACAGTATGGTTCCCAAGACCAATGACAAAATTCCCCTTGACATCCATGTGATCAGCATTTAATTCACATAGTGAACACTTAAAACAACCTCTAGTTGAAGTAATTTGTTTCCACACCCCTTGGACACGGCTTGAGCAAAGCCACAACAACCTAATAGGAAGCAGGATGACTAAAAGCTGCCACAGAACATGGCAAGGATGGCAAGGAGCAGGTCCTGGTGTGCCAAGGATGGGATCTACCATGGCCCCATGTGCCTCCACTGTAGCGCACCTCCAGCCGTGACCCAGCTCCTGGCTGCCCAGCCACAGAGCCACATCAGCCATCTCAGCATGGAGAGCTATTCACACTCCTGATGGTGCTGTTAATCTTGTGGTTCTTGTTGTATGGCTGTTACCAGCACAAAAGATCAGTTCTGCGTCCATCTTGCATTCATCAGAAACCATATGCCATCATGGCATGAGTAAAAACTGTGTTCAGTGCTTCACATGGAGCTGTCTGGTAGACATAGCTCAACGGACTGTTGGAATGGGTCCAGAGGAGGCTAAAAAGATGATCAGAGGGCTGGAGCACCCTCCATATGAGGACAGGTTGAGAGGGTTTGACTTGTTCAGCCTGGAGAAGAGAAGGCTCTGAGGAGATATTTAGCGACCTTCCAGTACCTGAAAGGGGCTACAAAATGGGGAGGGACTGTTCACAAAGGCTTGTAAGTAATAGGGCTAGGGGCAATGGGTATAAACTGGAGAAGGGAGATTTAGACTAGACATAAGGAATTCTTCACCATGTGAGTGGTGAGGCACTGGCAAAGGCTGCCCAGGGAAGCTGTGGCTGCCCCATCCCTGGAGGTGTTCAAGGCCAGTTTGGATGGGCCCTTGGGCAGCCTGGTCAGGTAGGTGGTGTCTCTGCTCATGGCGAGGTGGGTGGAGCTGTTTGATCTTTAAGGTCCCGTCCAACCCAAACCACCCAACGACTGATGACGTCAACAGAGGGGAAGTCTGCCCAGGACGCCTCAGCCTCCTAGCAGGTGGAGGACCGCCTCGGCGGGAAGTGTGAGCCACGCCTGGCGGTGGGAGCCTTCGCCAAGGGACCCGGGCCCCGTTTCCTCGCACGGGCCAGGGGTACGGCCGGGCCCCTCGCGCTAGCCGGTGGCTCCGCACGAGGCTCGACCCCACCCCACCCCGCGCACAGAGCTGGACGGCGCTGCCGGGTGGTCACGTGGTGAGCACGATGCCGCCTGGCCCCGCTCACTCGCGAATGACGTCACGACCCAGCTCTCGCGTGAGCTCCCGGCAGCGCCCCCCAGTGGGCGGAGCACGTGACCGGGGTGCAGGTGAGCCCCGGGGCAGGGGTGGACCCACACGAGGCCCCGCCCCCCGCATCGGTCCGCCCCCCCGGCGGAGCCAATGGGCGTGCGGGGCGGGGCCCCTTCCCATTGGCCGGCTTCTCGGCATGCAAATAGAACTTTCTACGTCACTTCCAGGGATAAATCGAGCGCCATTTTCCCTTTCTGACTGTGGATGAGGAGCGGGCGGGGGCCGGAGGGCGGGCGCGGTGCGCGCGAAGGCTGAGCCGAGGTCAGTCCCGTGCCCCTTTGGCTCGCGGCGCGCGGAGGGAGCGCGGCCCGCGGGGCGGGGTCCGCGCCGCGACCTGCGGGGAGGCTGCGGGGGGCGCGGGCGCGCGTGGCGGTGCGGGGTGTGGCGCCCCTGCAGGCGGCGCGGGCAGGTGCGGCGGGGGGCGCCGCCCCTTGGCGGGGGACGTCGCGGAGAGGGTTGGGTGGGAAGGGACCTTGAAGATCATCCAAGCCCAATCCGCGGGCAGGGACGCCTCCCGCTGGATCGAGCTGCCCAAAGCCTCATCTAGCCTCGACTTGAACGCTTCCAGGATAGGGCAGCCACGGCTTCTCTGGGCATCCTGCGCCACTGCCTCTCACCCTCGCAGGGAACAAATTTTTCCTAATGTCTTACCTGTATCTCCCTTCTTTTAGCCAAAACCCGTTTCTCCTTGTCCTATCCCTGCGCTCCCTGATCAAGAGCCACTCCCCAGCTTTCCTGCATCCCTTTCGGTAGTGGAAGCTGCTGTAAGGTCTCCCTGGAGCCTTTTCTCCAGGCTGAACGACTCCAGCTCTTCCAGGAGACTTGGTGCTTTATGGTACCTGCTCGCTAAACGGCTGTTTAGAACCACTTCTGTTTCCTAACGTCAGTCAGTACTGAAGTGATTGGGTACCTAAGGAACCGATTTAACTGGTAGTCCTCGAGTCTCATGGATGGAAAGACTTAATTCTAGGCTCTACAGGTGTTTGAAATAGCTTGTGAGGAGCCATAATGTGAATGGCAATGGTATGTGTTAGAACTAAAATGTGAGTGGAATGCAGAATGACATTAAATATTCTTGTGGTGTTTCAGCAGTGATGAATTTATTTTAATAAAAAACCCTATGAATAATGCAAACAAACATAACCTATACAATGCAAACTACTAAAACCATTTGAATGTCCTTGTAGTGGGACATTCTTTTTCTTGTGATTTGTAAAAGGAATAAAAGATAGATATTTGAATTATCTTGCAATGCTTCATAGTTTTGTACTGTCAAAACTATTCACAACTTCGTTTCAACTGGTTAATATTTAAGTACTGACAGGTAGGCTGTTGGGCAAGGATTAGTGTTTTCTTAACAACTTTTTATCATCAAACCCAGATTTTTGAACCTCTAAAAGTTTTAAAGGCTTGTACTGAAACACTTAAATACTTTTGGAATCCCCAGTCTAATTTATACTTTAGAAATCTTAGTAGTGTTTTTGTTAAACTTTAATTTTAAATTTCAACAAGAAAATAGGATTTCTTTAGAGCAATATTTATGCCAACTGTGTGTAATATTAAAAGCTGCAATGAGACCTATCATTCTAATAGTTCATTTCATAAATGCTTCTTTTCTTAAAAAAGAAACAACTGAAAAACACCACCACCCAGATTGTAGCAGATCTTCAGGCACAATGAAGAGCACAAGAACACAGCTTTAGAATGCCTTAAGTTTTACCACTGGGAACTCCTTGATTTGGGCTGTATTGTGGAATGCTAGTAGAGCTGGCTTGAGTTTGAACACTTGTAGCACAACCTTTTTTTTTTTTTATTATAAGTTCTATCTTCTTGCTGAACTATTCAGTTTGTGCGTTGTCTGTGCTGTGGACTGTGCACGTGTGAAATGTCTTTGAGTTATACAAGACTGAACAGTGCAGTACAAACACAGTTTTATGTCTTTCTAGAGTAGCTGGGCTTGGTGTGTGATTCTCCTACTCATATCTGCATGGGGCTGATGGGTCCTACAGGATTTAAGTAGGCTTTGTGTAGATAGATGCCCAAGTCCTCTAGAATGAGCTTGAGCCCTCCTGTCTCTGCTCATGCTAATGTTCAAAGGAGTCAGGCACTGTGTGATTCACAGTGTGTTATTGAAAGCTCCATGAGTTTGAATGGTGCAGTCCCGTCTTCTCTTCTGACTGGGTTTGGGTAGCAGAGACTTGATTGTGTGCTAATGAATCATTGCAGCATTTAAAACACGGTAGCTAAATTTATTGACCTAAATTTCTTTTGCTATGACCTTTTAAGGAACGTGCAGGTTGATGCATAGTGTCTTTATCTGCATAATTAAGCACCTTAATGCTTTGTATGGTGCTAGCCACTATTGAGTAATGGCCAACTTTGTATTGAATTAGATGAATGCTTTAACGACTGCGATTTGTAGCCAAGAAAAGGGCAAAATTGCTGTGGCCATTCGAGATCTGTAAATCAAGACCCCTAAAGGTTTCTGGCTTATTTAGACAAAGAATAAAACATTTATTTTTGTATCTAAGATTTTTATGAAGTTGCACTCGTATAGAAATTGGAATTTGGGGAGATAATGTTATTTTGTTGATTCAAACTACTCTTAGTAAGTTTTATTAATCTGATTCTTTCTGTTGTCATTTCTGTTTACGCTGCATTAAATAACGTACAAGAATAGTATCAATTCTAATCAATTAACTATTTTTTTTTCCAGGAATCAAATCTTTCAAAGCTGTTAGAATGCCTAGAGATGTTGATAGGAAACTATATGCATTTCTTCCCTCTCCCTCCAAAGGCTGGATAAGCTTTGGTGTTGCCAGCATACTCTTAAATTCCGTTAGGCCTCTCAGAAGGCACAGGTAAAAATCGAGGGAATTGAACCATCCATGTAATATGCGATTGAGCAGATATCCTGGTATGACTTCATGGAGGGCTTGTAAGCTTGCCAGAAACAGAACTGAACTGATGTGAGTAAAATTTGGCATAGCCTAGCATTCGTCTAGGCATTTTCTCAGTGTACCTGTCTTAGCTGCTGTTGTTGCCATCTGGTGTTCTTTAGATTCTAAGAATTAGTAGACTGCATGCTGCCATTTAATTTTCAGAAATGAAGTAGAAGTTATTGTTTTCTCAACTAATATTGAGTTATCAACACCTAATGAGTTTACTACAATGAAAATAAAGAATTCTTTATTGGTGCTTGACAACTCTGATAACTGCTGAAATAAATATAAGTTGGTGAACAAACCTTTACAAGTACTTCCCACCCAAATATCCCAAAACTTCAAAGTTTTTATAAAAATCTCTTGCACAGTTACTAATGCCAATTTATTAGATAAAAAGTTACAGAAACTAAGAGTGATTGCATTTCCAAAGGTGCAAAATTCCATAAGCCTTTCATAATTTCCCTACTACAAATGGCTTTATAAGCAAGAGATCTAGTGAAAGTCAGCTTCCTAGGGGCACATCTGGAGATCTGTGGATAATTTGCTGTCTAAAAAGGGCTACATTGCAGTCTTTTTCTCTGCAGGTATGGGTTTGTCCTCTGACTGCCTGTTTTCCTGAAAACTCTTGAAACGCATGATTATCTAGTTTACTGTTGGATTTTGCTGGATTGTATTTGCATGCATATGGAAGGCACATCTGTGAATCTTCATTGCTCCAGCTCTATACATGCTTTGTATTTGATTTGGTTGCATGTGCCTAGTTTCCTTAGGAACACAAACTAAAATGATGCTGGTTTGATTTAAGGAAAAAAACCTTTCACTGTAAGCAGGTCCCACCATTGGAAAAGGATGCTCAGAGGGGCTGTCAGAACTATCTGTGGAGGTTTGCAAGACCTATCTGACCAAGACAAAGAGTACCCTGCTTGTTACTCATTGTTGAGCCTCCTTTGAAAAGGAGGCTGGACTTGGTGCCCCCTTGAGGTCCCTTTCAAAGGGAATGAGTATTGTTTTAAGAAGGAAGGCAGGTAGGAACTTTGTTTTGTGGTAACTTCTCATTTTGAAGAAGTGAAATGTAGTATTTTTGCTTTTTTTTTACTGCACTGACATAGTCAAGCATAGTTACTTGGCAAACTGAGAGTCTGTTTCTGACTGGTTAGAGACTGTCTGGTTTGTTGTAATAATTTGTTTTTAGACTAGTATTAAAATACTGCAGTAGTCATGGGAGGGAAGAGTTGAATTTGTGATCTTTGTGGCAAAGCTGAACATAGATGGATGTTACAATATGTGATTACAGATGTTGTAGAAATGAGGTGAACCTTTAGTATTGCATAAAAGTCCAGTTTGCTCTGTCGTTTGGGGGTGTATTCTAAATGAACAGTAAATGCAGTGATAGGTTGATGGGTAAAATGCCTGAGCAAGGGCTTAATGATGTTTTTGGAACAGTTTGGGACAATAGTTCTTTTATTTTACTGTTAACTTGCCATGATTATGTTCATGAAAAAAGTACTCTATGAAAACTTGATGGATTATCAGTTTTTCGGAAGCTATAATTAGAAGTACTTTAAGATAAATTTTTCTTTTAGGTAGGCAACATGATAGAAGGATCAAGACTCTTGAGCTACAGTAAATTGGGCTTAATTTCAATATAATTCTTTCATGTTTAATTTGCTAGTTAAGAATGGGATATGTACCAACAAAACATTGAGTTAAGTAATGCACGGAAACAAAGTGCAAGCTGACTCTTAAAGAATGTCTGAAACTAAAGAATGTGAATAATAGAGTATAGCAATCAGGGAGTAAAACTGAGGGCTTGAGGGAATATGAGTAGCAAGTTGAAATTTTGTAGCCGTTATGATGGGGCCTTGATGGGATACAGAGAATGTTAGATGAATAACTTAGTCTTACTCCCAAACAGATTGTTTAAAGACCAGTTGAATAACCTTGCTCATGGTAGAGAAATATGCATATTTTTGGGTTGAAGGCCAAAAACTTGAAAACTGGAGAATGGGTAACTTGTATTCAGGTTTCTTTCTTTGTTGATTTGTTTCTCTTTCAGATTAGGCATTAGGAGAATTTTCTTCGCTGACAGGGTGGCACTGGCACAGCTGTCCAGAGAGATGGTTGAGTCACCATCCCTGGAAGTATTTAAGGGACAGGTAGATAAAGTGCTTAGAGATACAGTTTAGTAGTGGACAGGTACGGTTGGGCTCAATGATCTTAAAGGTCTTTTCCAACCTAGTGATTTTTTTCTTGTGGATTAATGACTTCATTTCAGAAAAATTACTAGTTAATACTTAATTCTTGAGATATGAGTTTGTTACATGCTATACCACCTGTGCAGAAGAATTTTTTTTGGGAAAGAATCAGTTAAAGGACAGAGATGGAAGAACTGTTTCCAGTGGAGCCTAACATGTTGGACCCCATCTCCTGGTTGGATCTGAGCATGAGGATTGTCAGCTCCGTTACCTGCAGTGGACCATGGGGTTGGTGCATGTAACCTGCCATCACAGGCGGTCTGATCATAAAGCTTGTACTGGAAACCATACAAATTGCCATTTGACTTCACTTTAAAAAGAGGCTTTTGCATCTTAATTGTATTGCTTGATTGATAGAATGCTAGACTAGTTACTATGATTTATTCTGTTCTGTACAGGTTCCTGTTCAACACCCACTCCAATGGTATCAAAATGTCTTCCAGACTTCTTACCGATAAAAAATACTAGAAAACAAGACTAGCATCTGTCAAATGGGGCTCCCTCTCCATTTCTTTCTACGCATCTTTCCTTTGGGAGGAGAAGAGGAGGAAAATAGCATGTGAGTTGTTTAAATTTTAATGAAAGAACCTTAATTTTATGTTTTGTACCTAAAGTTTGTTGCTTTTCTTCTTGAGTAGTGTCACACAGAGTAGAAAAAGATTGCTTTATATTTTTTGCTTTTTGGTGAGGCTTACCTTTCGGTATCAGTCTTATGTGGGAGGGCTTTTTGCAGCTGTTTACAGAGAAGTCTTGCCTTTTCACAGCAAGTAATTCGCGTTGACGGTGATCTTGCTTATTTCTGAGAAGTATGGCTTTCCAAGACATTCACAACCATGAGTGCTGAAATATTGTTTGGGGATTTTCTTTATTTTCTTATTAGAGCTTGTTCTGGATGGAATAATTTTTTTGCAGTGCAGAGTGGCTCTGTTGCATTCTGTGCCTGTTCAGGTTTCTTAAATCTAAGTCTAAATTGCATTTTATTGTAATACAGGGAGGAAGTGATAAAGGCATGTGCTTCTGGAGTGAAACCCATTGAGATACCTTGTGATATACTGGGAGCTGAATATGATGCATCCATAGCTAAGCTGCTCATGTAAAAGCCTGACTGTTGGGGAAGTGCTAGACCCATTTTGTTATGTTCCAGACAGATGGGCAAGCATGCTGCACAACAACTCTTCCAATAGGTGACCTGCAGCAGATAATCTGTCTTTCTATAGTTTTCTTTAGTTGTTGTCATCTTCACTATGGTGATCTGCAGCTATTGATGTTTGCTGAAGGGAGCAGGGAAGGATATAAATCCAAATTCTAGAGAAGGAAGAGGCGGTAGACCTATACATACTCCTTCAGAGGAGACATAGAAGCATACAGTTATTAAAAAAATTGTCCCAGTTCAGCCTATTTAGTAATCAATGCCATACATTAATTAAATTTTATTTCTACTGCACTGATACTGTAGTAGGTGTTTTATGCGTATGACCATATCAGCTTACAGCAGCAGAAGGTTCTGCAGAAAATTCAGATTTTATTATTAATCCTATTTTAAGCATGTCCATACATGACAGCAAAACACATTATCAAAGAGGATTCTCATCTTGACAATAACATTCAAGGCAAAAGTTTGAATACCTTTCAAAATGAGGTAATAGTATTTTCCTGAATAGAACGTTACTAAAAAGTTCTGGTGTTAATATTATCTTGCAAAAAATCTACAGAACACAGTACGATTGCCATACAGGCACAAAGAAATATGAAAGGGGAAAACTGGAATTTGGTTTAGATGGGAGAGGAGAAATGTGAAAGCTTTCCCCACCACTCTCCCCCGAAAAAATCGAAATCTTTCATTTAAGAGGAAGCAAGTGATGAACTGTGAAACAAGCCCAGGCTTTGGGCTTTAGGGTTCTGGATTTTTGTATTGAAGTACGTTTTTCAGACTTCAGTTTTTGTTTTAATACTGTTAAATGCATACTGTTAGGTGCCTGTGTTCAAGTATTCCATCACTTTTTTTTTAATTTCTTTTTCAGGAAAAGTGCAAGATGTTTCAAATTCCTGTTCAAAATCTTGATAGTATCAGGAAGGCTCGAAAAAAGGTGAAGGGCATTCTTGTGGATCTTGGGCTTGACAGCTGCAGGGAGTTGTTGAAGGTAAAGCATTTGAAATAACATAAACCAGTCTGAAACGTAAACCCTTGAAAAGTACTTCACTTTTTAGTGTGTGTATAATACTCCCTCCAGCACAGATCTTTATAGTGTGGCCTTTACTTGAAGGATTACTCATGACCAACTGTTCCTCTGTCGGGGTAGAATTTAGTGTTCTACTAGGTAATGTTGGAAGAAGTTCTGTTTCTCCATGAAATTTGTTATTGATGGTACTGCGTATTCTCTGCTAGTAACATTTCAGCGAAAGGAAACGGTATGGCTTTAGGAAACCACCACAGACAAATGAAAGGTTATTTATGTGCTACACAGCAACTTTTTGGTGATTCTTTTAAAATCACAAGCAGATGAATACTTAAATCAACTCAGAGTTATCCTGCCTCATATCACAGGCAAGCCTCTGAAGGATAAACAGATAGTATTTCTGAAAATGGAGAAGCAATTATGTGCAGTGATCTTGTTGCAACTTTTAAACTTTGTCCAGGGAAAAATACCCAACATGTCCTATAGATTCCTAGTTCAATTCTGTGTCTTAAAGTATGTGCAAGTGTACTGGGGCATTTGAGATGAACGCGAGACCATTGTTGCCACTTTCTGGAGAAAGTCTTGTGCAACAAGCAGGAAGAATTTACACCACCAGATTGGCAAACCTTACACCAGGACAAGTGCAAACACGGTGTTGTAACTTAGTGACTAAACAGTAGAGAATTTCAGCAGGCTGGTACACAGGCTTTTTTCACTGTTCACTATGTTTATGACTTTGCATTGACCACGGTCAAGAGTTTGAGTTAATTCCGTGCAGTGGTACTGAACTAAGTTAACTGTCTGTAGGGATGCTGTTGTGTCTTTTGTGCTGTTTTTTTTCCGAAACTGTAAACAATTAGAGAAGAAAACCTGTAAGGTCTACATGCGTAACTAATTTTGGAACATTCTTAGTTATTGCAGTTGAACAATGTTTGGTATATCTAAATGTTGTATGAGCTCAGGGCTGTTGGTGTTCTTCTGTTTTCTTACTGTTTTTATTGTTGTATATTTTTGTAATTAAATTTCTAAGTAAATCTCTTAAGTCTCTCTTCTGACACTCGAGCATAAGAATGTTCTGTTGATACGAGTATTTTTGTTCTGGAGTTGATTGCAGTCTAATTTTTTTTGGTTGCAGTGTGTGTTTAACGGTGAATGAGAAAGGTGGTTTTTGTTTGTTTGGTTGGTTTTTTGAGGATGGTTTTTCTTTCACTCTTAATAAATGGTGGTGGGTAAATCAGTGAACATTTCCCTTCTGGAAAAAGCTTTGTTAAATATGGATCAAAAAGTACCATGTTTTTTGCAAATCATTCTACTTCAACCAAGTTAATAGCTTCGGCTTAATTATTCCAGGTAATCTGGGGATGTTTTTAGTATAATTTTAGCAGCAAGAAGAATGATTTTTAGAACTTCATTTGTACTCTCATCAAATGGACATGCAGTTCCTTTTTTTGTTTAGAATAGGGTGTTTTGTGTCTTAATAGGTAAATAGCAGCTTTTTTTTTAATCCTCAGATATTAAGATTGATTTCTGGACATTGTCCTTGCAAGGAGGCTGGACAATTTAGGAAATGGTATGAAATGATATGATAGAAACTTGACCTGCCATGTGGTCTTAAAATCAGTGTTATATTTCGGCTCTTTCAAAACATTGTAGGTTAGGATTTTAAAAATAGTTCTAATAAGGCACAGTAATGGACCGTAGTTTGAGGAGGGTGAAGAAATTTCATGTATTGCTACTATCTCTGTAAGCTTGGAGACAACTGGATTATTTTTTAGGCTAAAAGTTCTTTATTGATCTCTTCTAGGAAGAAAACATGAGCCCCTTTGTATTAGATTATTAATTTGATTCCCAAAGTAGTACTTTTAAGTACACTATAATATCAGAGGCTTTTCCTAAGTAAACTATTTCAGCTTCTTAACTCTTCACATAAATTGTTTTATATTTTTGTTCTGGAAAACAGTGATGGCCTTAAGTAAGAAGTGAAAACAGTTCTTAGTCTTAAAATGCTTTTCTCTCAAACTTAGAAATACTCACTATGCATCAGGATATATCAGGCTTCTTGGAGGGTTTTTATTCCCTTGTTACCTTTCCCTTCCCCTATTTTCTGCCCTTCCTCAAAGTGAGAAATGAGGGAAGGGCATACCAAGTTAGCCTATCAAAGCTTGCTTTTGGAACATCAGTGTGGATCTCTTTTTAAAGCAAGAGTGCAGAGTAACCATTTGCAGTGCTGACTAATTGTAGTAATAAGAATGGTTATCTATTTTTGTCAGTGAATATGTCTCTGTAGGAGATAGTAATTTCAGCAAAATTATCTACACTTAACTGTCACACACTTTTGGTGTTCGAGGCTCTTGGTGGAGAGTACTCAAACCAAAACCAGAACATATTTGGGGTAGAGTATAAATGTCAAAACTGTATGTAATTAACTCCTGTGTGTTTGACAGAAGAATTGTTAATATTACCTTATCAAACATATGTAAGAAAACCATTTGTGTTCTCCAAGACTGTGGAATTTCTCTTGTTTCATGCAGCTGTTGTCCCAGAATTAATGAGATTGTTAACCTCGTGTACAAGCCAGTAACAGAGTCAAGGTACTGAGTTTTATTCAGTTTGTGCAAAGTGTGTTGCTAGTTGAATAATCTTACAAAACTAGCACACCTCAAGAAAATGTCACACTATGTTTATCCTGCTCTTCATTGACATATCTCGTCAGACTTATCCTTATTGGTTGTCTTTTTAATTAATAATCTATGTCTTACTGGCTGGTGTAGTCCTTGCTTGTGATGTAAATTAACTGTGCATGCCCTCTAGCGTGCAAATTTTGGGTAGGAGGGTTTTTTTGGCCAGTGTTCTGTGAGGGTGTGGTCACTTCTATTACCTTTGTCCTGATTTCTTCAATAATTATGCTGAATTCGTGTTGGCTGGCACACCTCCAGCTTGGGAACTTGCTGAAGTAGTAGTCCTTTTTGTTTAGACAGGTGTATTGATTTAAAGCCTTCCATGTTCTTTTCCATACACAAAGGAAGCTTGATTACTTTCTACAGATCATTAACAGATGCTAACCTATCTTAGAGAGAATGAGGCTTTACATTGTGCTCTTATAGCAGGAGTAACTGATGCATATTTTCAGTTGTGTTTTTACATTTGATTCTCTTATATCAATTCTCCCTTGTAAGACTGGGCTGTAGAGCAATCTTATTGACGGGCAAGTCTTATTTCTATTCTGTGGCTGTAAGACTTATTCCTGTACAACAAATATTAAAGAGCAAAAAATTAGACCAATAATTACATCTGTAAAACACCCAGACATGATGCAACCAATCATAGTAAGTATCACTTTAAAGTTTTGTAATAAACTCTGTAACTATCCTATTAAGGGGGGAAATCCTAATCCGTGCAAAATTGTTTACCATACTGTTTCCATTTTTATATTTCAGTTTAGTCTTGCCACTTGTTGAATGATATTTTGGGTTTTTTTTCCTCACTCTTCTGTTGTATTTGGAATGTGTACAATGAATCGTGTCTGGAAGTCATGTACTGGAGTACATAATGGCAGTGGGGTTTGTTGATTCAGATACCTTTTTAAAGGAAATAGAATGCATGGTAAAGAGGTCAAAAACTTTCTGAATATTCCTTCCTTATTGCTGACAGCAAGACAATTAATTGTATGGATTAATGTATGGAAAATCATATAGAATCATTAAGGTTGGAAAAGACCTCTTATGATCATTAGGTCCAACCATCAGCCCAATGCCACCATGCCTACTAAACCATGTCCTTAAGCGTCATGTTTACACATCTTTTAAATATCTCCAGGGATGGAGACTCCAACGCTTCCCTGGGCAGCCTATTCCAGTGCTTGACCACTCTTTTGGTAAATACATTTTTTCTGATATCCATCCTAAACCTCCCTTGGTGCAACTTGAGGCTGTTCACTTTCTACTTGGGAGAAGAGAGTTGCGCCCAGCTTGCTGCAACTTCTTTTCTAATACATCAAAAGGACTTACTTCTTCTCTTGCTGGGGGTTATCCTAGCCCTTATTAAGGCTAATAGTAAAACCTCTATCCATTTTAGTTGACTCTCTTGGCATAATTTGGCAATTTGTCATTTAAAAATCTGATTCATCCTTTCTGCACTACCACTGAGGCACCCAAGGGGTATTTAATTTCTGTTTAATCTATAAGAGTTTAGATACCTCTTTTACCACTTTTGCAACAAAATGAGATCCAATATCTGATGACAATCCTGGAAATCAAGGAGTTCTTTTAATGATTTTGTGATCACTTCTGTGGCTTGGTTGGTGTGGCATGGAAAAGCTCCTAGCCACCCTGAGAATGGTAACTACAAAACCAAGAAGATATTTATGTTGCAATTTGACAGCTCTGAGAAATCCATTTGTCAGTGCTCACCTGGAGTAATTCCTATAATTTCATTTCCAGGGAGAGGTTTCCCCTGAATATTTTTGGTTATTTCTACAATACAGAAGGCATTTTGTAGTAGTGGTATTAGCTAGAGTTGGCATCTTTGGTTCTATAATATACTATTTGACGCTGTAATCATAGCATCTGCTTCTGTATGAATGTCTGTGCAAATTGTTAATATTGTGGCACAACCACGTCTATTTTCTCTGCAGGGATTAATGCATCTCAAACTTTATATTGTAGAGCAGACTGCTAGGTCTGCTTTCGGAGTACCTTGAATTACAGTTCCTTGTCCCTTTTGGTGGGCTTTGCTGTGAATTATGGCCATCCACTTCGTTCTAGTACTATCTGCAATAGGTCCAAAATCTTTGTCCCATATTTAATAGGTGTTCCTCGAGAACTCAGTAGTCCTCTTTCTTCCAAACAGCTATCAATTCTGCTTTTTTGTTGAGGCCAATGTTGAGCTTCAGTTTCTTTGTCAGTAGTCAGTACCACACACCAAGCTTTCCTTTCTCCTTTGTGTATAAAGCTGCTGGATATACTGCCCGTTCCTTGGAGTACTAGTACAAGTAATATGACAGAAGAGCCTGTTTTGGTTGTTTTTTTTTTTTTTTAACCCTGGGACAAGGTGGTGGAGGAGAGGTGAACGAAAGGAAAGAAATAAAAATAATGGGTATTTTAAGTTATTCTTTATGTAGCTGACTGTTAATGAATACTGGGAGCACTGTCTGAGAAGCCAGATGAAACCAAGCATACCCAGAAAGAAAGGACAGTGCTAAACAAGGCCTCAGTGTGGCCACCAGCACTACAATTTGTTCTTCAACTCAAGTGAACCTTCCCAACAGCTTTTCTGTAATCTCTGTTAGGGCTATTCTTGAATACTTGTAGCAGCATCATCCAGCATAACTGCTTTCCTCCCCGGCATCGCCCTGCCTCTCTCGGAAGCAAATAGTGTTTGGTAATGTTCATTTACTGTGATGCAGAAGAAGACATCTTTCAGATCTGGTGTAGTAAAACACTTAGTCTCTGGAATTGTAGTTAACAGGGTGTAAAGTTAGACAGAATGGAATGAGCGGTTTACCTGTAGGCACTGGACCAGCCTATGTTCTTGAGGTTTAGGTTTCTTTATAGGCAGAATGGGAGTGTTGTATTCAGATTAGCATTCTTACAAAATTCCAAATTTTAAGTATTGATTAGGGCTTCCAGCGCCTTTATGACTTTCCACTTTATTGGATGTTGTTTCTTTCTTTTGGTTTGACTCCTAAATTCAATTATGTATTTAGCAGACTTGCATTTTGTGTTCTTCTCATTTCCCCATAGCCCATATAAGGGGAATTACAGCATCTAATGCTTCATTAGGAATATTTTTTCTTTTTCCTTTAATGGCTGCAATCTCGAGAATCCCCTATGAGGCATGGTTCTGCTTTCCATGCTTTCTCTGGAAGAATGCATAACTGAACTACATTTTCAATAAAGGTTATTTGTGTGTTAAGTACAAAACAAGTCTCTCCCTAGCAGTGGCAATGCGCATTTCGGCATATGAAGACATGAATGTGTTAATTTAGTGTCACCAGTTTTGCGCTCTTAGCTTTAAAGAAATGTCTGATCATTTGCTTTCCCATTGTCCCAATGATAGGAATGTTACATTTACTTAAAGGTCCTTTACAACTAGTTATAACAGAATGTGTGGGTCTACTATCTATTTAAAAAAAATCAATAGTTTCGTTCCCCAGTTTTACTGGAACTAAGGGCTTGGCTGGGGATGTTTCAATAATGTCCCTGGTGCTCTTCAATCTAGATCTATTTCTGCTATCAAGTTGGCTGTCTCCCTGGTCTCTTCTTGATGATTATACGGGGACGGCAGCTTCTTTTCCAATATCCCTCTTGCTTGCGATAGGCACATTGGTTTGTTCTCAAAGGGAATTTCTATTGTGTTTGTCCATGACCTCTGACACTTCCCTTGTCTCTGGCTCTCCCTTGGTCATCTCTTAAAGCTGCTAATAGTGAAACTTGTAATTTTGCTAGTTTTATTTTCCCCACTCTTAGTCTAAACTTCATCTATGGATATTAACTGGGAGATCGACATTCCATCTTCTCCATCCACTTTATTTCTAATATCCACCACAGACTGGCCAGTGAACAGCATGTTAAATAATTTCTTATTACTTGCAGTTTGTGGATAATTTCTCTGTAATATCCGAGTTGGTTCTGAGTGAGAAAAGCAAATATGCATATAATTCATGCAAGTTAACCTCATGCTTACAAATCAAAGTTAATTGTAATATTGTATTCTATTTCAAAGATCCATCTTCACATCATTTTACTCCATCTAATTGGTATTGTGGCCACCATTGATTACAATACCATATTCAATTTGACTTAGGGCATACACTCCAATTTTTTTTCCAGTCCTTCGGTATGCATCCAAGAGATGACTAAGGAAGAATTTGCTGGGAAATTGCAGCACCCATTACAGAACCAGAGTCAGAACATGGGATTACTTTCACTTTTTCTAGCCAGCAGCTTATAAAATTTCCTTCTTTAATCTTACATGAAGAAATGAGATAGATATAAATTAGAGAAACCAGACCAGAACTAGGATTTCATACATGAGAAGCAGTCCAGAACAAACAGGCTAAAAGTTCCTTCATTAACCTTGTGTGTAGAGAGGAAATAACCAATGTTACAGCCCTACTGTCTATCTTTTTTTCCTGATGTGTCTGAGGTAGTATTTGTCCAAATATTTCCCAAGAGGTCCAGCTATCCCCGCTTCTTTACCCCCATGATACCTCTATAGTGTTGCACCATTGAGCTGGTCACTGCTCGGCTGCAGGAGAAGAACTGATGGAGTACCCAGTCAAACAGGTTGGGATGTGTCCCGGAGTCCAGTCAAGCCTATTCTTCCTTTTGGGTATGGCAAGATGAATCTGGACAAGGGTGTCCTGAGGTCCCATCTGAGTTGCCAAAATCTTGTCCCAGAACCCAGGGAGATCCTTTGCTGGTGTGAAGTGGACAACACAAAGGTTCTTTCTAAGGTGTTTGGCTGAAGGGCAAATAGACATCTTTTTCAGTGCCTGAACGTTTATAAGAATGGAAGGGGGTTGTTTATTGTTACCATGAGCTACTCAAGATTCTCTTTGAGAAACTTGAAGCTAGAGAGTTTATTGCGAACTTGGCTAAATTTTTCTAAATTCTTAAATTATTAACTTAAATTATCACTGACTATAGTCTACAATACACAAAGGTATGTTCACATTTGCATGGTGTGGATAGGAGCCTAGTGTAGGCAGAGCCCTGTAGACAGGACTTTGAGTGCTAGATGCTTTGTTTCTTTATGTTGCTCAGTGTAGCTTGTGTTGCTTGTAAATTTTGTCTAAGTATTGCATTGTTTTTTTTACCACAAACTGTTAGATTTATGAATTACACAGCCAGTGTTTCATCTGTGATGCTGTCATGTGCTGTTGAAGCTAGCCTAAGGTCATAAGAAATACCTAGCAAACAGTAGTCTAGCTTTTTACATTTTTTTTCATTAAACTTGTGTTTGTATATGTGTGGACCTCAGAAAAATTGGACAGGACCTGAAGATTTTGAGTAGTTGCTGGCTTTATCTTGAGGAACACAAGCTGCTCTGATGGAATTGATTGGAAGAAGACTGTGAGGAAAGTTGTTTACCTCAACGTGGTTGTTACAGACATAATACTGTTGTTTTTACAGCTTGAGAAAAAAATCACTACTGTTCTTTGATACTAGCTTCTAGGAATGTCTAAGCATAGCAGTGCTGTGAAGATTTAGTGCTAAAACCTGTTGCAAACTAAACCATAGAGGCAAGTAAATATATTGAAGTAATAGTGAAATATTACAGATTTAAGTGGAAGAAGGTAGAGGGAGAAAATATCTTTGTGTTCACTAAGTTGTCTAGAAGCAATGAAATGAAAGTATAAGTAAAATTCTGACTCCTATATTTCTGGTTACTCTGAAGCATTCAGAATTCCTGCCATGTTACAAGACAAGCAAGTGAACAAGTATTTGATGTAAAATAAATGAAAGAAGGGTCAAGTAATTTCATTGAACTGAATTTTAAGACCTGTATCTGAATACTGTAAGGAATTGCCATTCATCCTAGGTTTGTGTAGTTTTTCCTTTTTTTTTTTTCCCTTCTAGCTTTGCATTGAGACTATTTTGTATTCAGAACAGACTGCAAAAGCAAATTATTATTTGTTTTCTGTTTTCTTTTAGAGTCTTAAAAGTTTTGACCCAGGTGAAAAACACTTTTGTAGCACTTCATGGAGTGATGTCTCTCCTTGGGAATCTGTGGGCAAAAGGAAGGTAAGTATATTTGTATTAGAACTACATGTGGAGCTGCTGAATTTATCACTTTCCGAAGTTTTGCAAAAGTTAAAATACACATTTTAGCTTTAACAGGTAAGTAGTAAGCCAGGGAATAATCTTTCCTCTGTTCTTATATGTGATGCAGCTGGCTATATATGTTATTTGCTGTCTTTAAGGATACAACCTTGAATAGATGTCACACTAACTTTCTGCCTTTTTAGCTTAATCTGATGTGTAGGCTTAATGTGCTTTGGGTTTTTTTTTATTGCAAGGGGGAAAACATAATTGCATAGGTTTGCTTGGGTAAAGCTGAAATTATCTTTAGCTGCTTGGGATAGGGTTGTAGTGGAAAACATATTCCTGTTACATTTGAGTATGCAAAATGGCTTTTAGTTTTATATAGTTGGAATCTTTTGAAGAGCTAGAATGTTCGAGAAGGGTAGGATTAAGATAAAGAAACCAAGTCATTTGTATAATTTTATATTCTAGCAAGTTTCTAAGATACTGTGTAGAGCATAGGGGTATATCCAGGAGAAAAGATAATCTTTTCTTAGTCTTGCTGGAGAATCATTGGATCTCCTGATTGCTTCCAGGAGGAAGGCCTGTCCACAGTGTTTAAACAGTCTTTTAATCCTGAATCAAAAGGTAATGGTTTAGAATAGCGTGATGGTGGTTTGTCAGAGCTTTATCTGCTTTTACCATCTCTAAAGCAAAAGCTGCCATGTGTAATAGCTGCATTTTTTTAACAAAGCCTCAACATACAGGCTGACAAAAACAAAAACCACTCAGTCTTTGCTATATTTGGTAGAAGGTGACCCCTTCTGCCCTTCAGGACCTTTGTCTGCTTTGTCTCCTAGTTCTCTGTTCCTGAATGTGGGTGCACGCATTTAAGACTAGAGGTTCATCTGTTCACATGAATTTGTGGTTGAGAGTCAAATGTGACCTGAATAGGTCCGTAAAGACAGATTGTATCTAGCGTCTTAGTGCCACTTCATAGAAGGCTTGCAGTTATCTTCAGCCAAGATTATCTTTAGGTGAATGGAATAAGTCCATTTAATGGTTATGATGTTTTCTCTCTTTCTTTTCTTTTACCTCTTCCTTTTTTTTTCCCCCTTCTTTATGCACATGGAAAACTCCTTTTCATGACATCTTCTGGCTGTAGTCAGCATGTTATCTTAAGCTCTAGCCTTGCTGATTTTGTCTTTTTGCCTTTTCTTCTGCCTTCTGAGTGAAGAATGAAATTAGGTGTTGCGAAAACTTGTGTTACATTAGCAGTGGAGATTTTCCCTTCTTCCCCAGACATGAAACAGGGAAGAGAATGAAGACAGAGCAAGTGAAGCTTCCTCTCTAAAACTTAAGATGAATGGGGGTTTTTTTCTGCCTTTCTTCCACAGTACTTCAGGGAAAAAAAAATACACCACTTTAGTGAAAATGGAAAAGAACTAAGAATCACTTTCTAGAGGAGAAATCTTTCATCCCTATAATCTGGAGAGACACCAAACAGAGGCACCTGATCCATTATGAATGGGGAGAAACACAGATCCTGATTCTATTTGTCAGTGTGACCAGTAGCATCTGTATGTGTCCAAAAACCAAGATTAGAATCTGGTCTGATGAACTTCAGTGTAGAATTTGTAATGTGTTGCTGTGGAACAGATTTGCCAAGCTACGTCTTTTTGGATACTAAGCTTGTCCCCATCCATTTTCTTTGAACAGGCATGGTTCATTGATACATATAAATTCATGTATCTTGACATCATGCTGCCTAGATTTGGGAGAAAATAAGTTGGTCCTTCAGGATGTTCTATTCCAAAGTTGTTGCCATAAGGGCGGCAGTTGTTAGTGCAACACTGGAAACTCAGTAGGATGGAGAAGATGTTTAGTTGAGTTAGTGGTTTCTACTGTTCATACTATTTTTAGGGAAATATTAATAATTCTGGAAGAACTTTGGTTTTGGGGGGCTGTAATGTCTTTCTGCTCTAAAAATTGTGGGGAATGTGAGGCTAAGCAATGGGAAATGTTAGTGCATTCTGGGGTATGTTTTTTGGAGTGGGACTAGGTGAGTTTTCTTAAACTACTCTAATAACACTTTTTGGATTCTGTTTGTACAGTTTAGACTAGTGTTGGTCAATCTCCAAGACAGTTTTTCTGAAGTGACTTAGGATTTTTACTTTTTAAAATTTTCTAGAAAATTAAGATGGCTTTAGTAAACTGTAGTAGTACTTGTGAACATAAAAAGCAGCTTAGATATGTATGCAAGGAAAACATACTGACAGAATTATTTTTAAGGTGTCTGTGTGGAAGAGAACAGCTTAGAGAGCTGGGGTGGTTTAGCCTGGAGAAGAGGAGACTGAGAGGAGACCTCATTGCTCTCTACAGCTACCTGAAAGGAGGTTGTAGAGAGGAGGGAGCTGGCCTCTTCTCCCAAGTGACAGGGGACAGGACAAGGGGGAATGACCTCAATCTCTGCCAAGGGAGGTTTAGACTGAACATTAGGAATAAATTTTTCACGGAAAGGGTCATTGGGCATTGGAATAGGCTGCCCAGGGAGGTGGTTGATTCACCTTCCCTGGAGGTGTTTAAGGCACAGGTAGATGAGGTCCTGAGGGACATGGTTTAGTGTTTGATAGGAATGGTTGGACTCAATGATCCGGTGGGTCTCTTCCAACCTGGTTATTCTGTGATTCTGTAAGAGCTGTATTTCGTACAGAAAACGTCAGAGTAGCAGACTCCCACAAACTTCTGCTGAAACAGAATTTCTTGGGGACTTTGCATTATTAGTCTCAAGCTAAAGTTTTGCCCTTATTTGATAGAATTTGAGGTATATAACTTTTTTCTTTTGCTGAAGTCTTGTAATTTTTACCTCTATCAAAAAAGAAAGATGTACGAAGGCATGCAGCATTATTTCCCCTAGACTTAGTAGTATGCAGGTACCGCAGGGGTTTCTTAGTGGTGTACTGCAGTGCTTGTTGATGCAAGAAACAACCATCACTAGTATGAAGTAGTAAATTAATTCAGCACTTGGACCACTTGCTTGTAAAGTGCAGTGTTCTCATTGCACCTAACAATTGTTTAGATTTGACAGTAAGGAAATACTTACACTGTATTACACTATGGTGTAAGTTTATGGAGACAGAAAGGCTCAAACCAGCAATGAGGTGTGGGAGAAAGTGAAGGGTATATGAGTCCAGTATTGAAAAACACACAAGCTTTTCTAAGACTCAGACAACCACTTTAAATAAGCAGTCATCTCTCTTTGTGACCTGACTTCTTCAGAAGTCAGGCTCGTGAGGTGTAGCTTTTGATAATGTTCTGTATGCTTCATTAGTTGAGTAGTGTTGGTGGCCTTTCTCTCCTCAGTATACTTTAAAAGTAAGATTGAGGCTTCTAATTTGCTGTGATGCTGTTTACAACCAGCTGAGACCAGGCACCACTCTAAGTAGAGCATAAATCACCGATAGCCCCAGCAACCTTAGCCAACTTGTGGCTTTATCTGACCCAGTCTTTTGAATTGGGAGGTTAGATTTTGGTTATCATCAGGAGATTCTTTTAGTACTGCTAGTAGGTTACGACCTTCATGGCTACATGAAATGACAAAAAACCTGCACTAACTTCTGCTGCAGTTCTTCACAACATGACTGACATCTACATTGGTGATCTAGGTAGGCTAGGTACTGTAGTGGTGGAACAGCATGTTCTGTTTGGATGGTGTTTCATAAGGGACAGAAGTCAGTAAGGTGACAAATACACATCTGAGGGAAGACTTCCACTACATGTTTGGAAGTGCAAACCAGTCACATGGTTATTGCTGTGACTGTATTTTTTGGCAGGAGCCAGGGTTAACTTCCTAGGTAGTTGATAAGAAAAATGGTTGATAGCTCTTCGGAGAGAGTGAATCATAGAATCACTTGGTTGGAAAAGACATTTGAGATCATAGAGTCTAACTGTACCTGTCCTCTAGTAAACCATATCCCTGAGTACTTTGCCTACCTGTCTTTTTTCATACCTCCAGGGATGGTGTCTCAGCCACCTCCTTGGGCAGCCCCTGCCAGTTCCAAATAACCCTTTCAGTGAAAAAAATTTCCCCAATGTCTAACCTGAACTTCCCCTGACCTTCTTTGCCACCAGGGCCATTGCTGGCTCATGTCCAGCTGTCTGTCAACTAACATCCCCGGGTCCTCCTCTGCCAGGCAGCTTTCCAGGCACTCTTTCCCAATCCTGTAGTGTGCTGCACAGAGTTGTTGTCCCAAGTGCAGGACTTGGCCTTGTTAAAGCTCACATCATTCATATGAAAAGTAATACTGTCAAGTGACATGTTACTGAGGAAGCAAGCTACTATTTAGTGGAACGTAGTTAGGTTTATTTTGATACAGTTAAAACATTATTCTGAGAGGCTCTATAATGTGTGCTACAGGAAGTTAATCAAAGAAATCACTGTGGTATGTCCAATATGTTGAGTTAATAGAAAGAGGTCATTGCTGCTTTATCATGAAAGAGAGTTTAAGAACAGAAATGTTCTTAAAAGATTGGTCTTCTCTGGCTTTGCTGGGAGAGGTACTTCTGGAGACCTTTCAGCTATAGACGGGATATTGAAATACACACACACCCACACACACCCCTTTACTTTTTTTTTTTCCTCCAGTGGTTAGGAGGTGGCCCTAAATAAAGCCTTAGAAGTGTCATCTTAAAAGGACTGTGGTTCCTAATTGGAATAGCTTCACTTACTATGTATAGTGGCATACAAATTCTTCTTAGTGTTCTGTGATTCCCATCTTTAAAAACAAGCCTCAGAATCTCTACTTGTGAACTGGAGTAGAATTTAACTCAATTAAGGCTTCTTAGTAAAGTGTGGAGATGCAAAACACACACAAGTGTTTTTCCCTTTAAATATGTCATCTTTAAGTCTGCTTTTCAAAAACAGATCTCCATGAAACTGAGAAGATAGCATGTTGTATATCCAGTGACGACATTTTTGACAGGTGATAGTGCAGACTTAGTTACAAACGGATAACAGATTTAGAAACTTCCAGTTTCTAAGTGAATGTTTTTGTTTTGTTTGCAGAGATACAGAACAAAGCCATACTGCTGTAGCTTATGCAAGTTCTCGTCAAAATTACTTACTTCATTCAAGAATCACTTGCACCGTTACCATGAGGATGAAATGGACCAAGAGCTGGTGGTTCCTTGCCCAAAATGTGCGTTTGCTTCTGATCCCAAAATAATGGGAAAACATATCCGGATGTTTCATTCATCTAATAAAAGAATACAGAACTATACAGTCAGCATTTTGGATGGCATGAAACAATTCAGGACTGACATCATAAACTTTACATGTCTGAAATGTCACTTTACAGACACGTTGTATTACAATATGAAGAAACATGTGCTGATGAACCATTTTCAAAACTTAATAAGTACATATTTTGGCCAGAAACATGATGAAAGCAAGGAGGATGCTATTGAGCACTACTGTAAAAAATGTAATGCTTCTGCGAACAGCCAGGACTCTTTAATGTATCATGTCTTGACAGCTGAAACACACAGAGACCTGGAAAACAAACTTCGGTCTGTGATTTCAGAACATATTAAGAAACCAGGACTTGTGAAACAAATGCATATTGCTCCAAAGCCACCCCAAGGTGTGGCAGTGGCTGCTCCATCTGCAGGGACTGCCACTGTTCCAGCAGGTTCTGTCACAGCTCCACCTTGTGTCCAGCTTGCATTTCCACAGAATAATCAAAACCAGAGTGTGGCACAGCCAAAAGCAGTTCAAAACACAGTTAGGTCATTGACTGTTCCAAGTGCTTCTGCTAGCCTTCCACATACAACTTCTGCTCCACTAGTTACACCATCACAGCTTACTCTTGTATCTAGTAATATTCCTATAGGTCAGGATAACATTAATATTCAGCCATCACCTTCCCAGCCTCTCATCGTTTCCCATGGACTCCCCCTTAATCAGCCTGTAAGGGCTGGAGCTACTCCTCTTAATCAGTCTGTTGGGACTGTAAATGGAACTCTGGCTCCTGCAGTTCTTCCTCTTAATCAGTCTGTCAGGCCTGGGCTTTTTCCTATTAACCAGCCCATTGGTACTATAAGCGGTCCAGTTACAGCTGGAACACTATCTGTTACTCAACCTGTCAACCCTGTAAATCAGCCAGTTGCACCAGGAGTCCTCCCTGTGAATCAGCTGGTTGCACCAGGTGTTCTCTCTGTCAACCAGTCACTTGGGAATATGAATAGACCTGTTGGTCCTGGGGTCCTTCCTGTCGCGCAGACAGTTACGTCAGGGGTTCTTCAGCTTAACCAGCCTGTTGCCTCTGTTGTTCCAACCAGATGCCCTGTCAGACCTGGGTTTCTTCAGCTTAATCAACCTGTAGCCCCAGCAGTTATCCCAGTAAATCAGCCAGTTCAACCTGCAGTTTCTCAAAACACAACTTTTTTGTCTGCAGGTTCTATACTTAGGCAGTTGATTCCAACTGGTAAGCAGGTTAATGGGATACCTACCTACACACTTGCACCAGTTTCAGTTACTTTGCCTGTGGCTCCTGGTGGTGGAGTAGCAACTGTTGCACCACCACAAGTGCCGATGCAGCTAATGCAGTCTGGGACAGTAACTCAGTTGTCACAGTCACCAGCTAGTACACCCTCTCCTCCAGTAGTTTTAATGTCTCAGAATGTATCATTACAAGCCCCACCACCTGGTTTTGAAACAGGTCAGGCTATCAGACAGGCTAAGCAGTGGAAGACTTGCCCTGTTTGCAATGAGCTCTTCCCATCAAATGTCTATGAGGTGCACATGGAGGTGGCCCACAAACATGGTGCAGTAAAAATAGAGGAAACCCTGGAACCTGACAAACTTGCAGCTTGTGCCCCCTTTCTGAGGTGGATGACAAAAAAGACGGTCCGCTGTTTCTCCTGTAAATGTTTTCTCTCTGAGGAGGAGCTCATGAAACATCTCTTGATGCATGGCTTAGCTTGCTTGTTTTGCACAGTTACTTTCCATGACTTAAAAAGCCTTGTGGAACACAATAAAACTACACACAATGGGAAAAAGCAGTTACATGCAGATTATAGCAACAGAGGCTTTCAACTAGGTAATGATGCTCAGGGTGACCTTGTATTTCCACACTTTGATTTCAGTACGGTGTTACCAAAAGAAGACATTGGTGAAAGAGAAGTACATTTGGCAGTGCTTGCTGTGCTAAATTCAAGAACGCTTGTCCCTGTTTACATCAAAGTGAGGCCTCAGACAGCAGAGGTGAACAACAGGTGCAAAGAAAAAGCATTAACCTGCCCCTTTTGCTTTGGTACGTTTGTTAGCAAAGAAACCTATGAAACACATTTGAAAGAGCGGCATCATATAATGCCAACTGTACATACAATTTTAAAGACTCCTGCTTTCAAGTGCATCCACTGTTGTGGCGTGTACACTGGAAATATGACTCTAACAGCTATTGCTGTGCATTTGCTCCGTTGTAGAAGTGCTCCCAAAGACAGCAACTCAAGTGTGAAGATGCAGCTTGAGCGTACTGAGAAGAAAGAGCTACTGTTTCTGAATGGTGAAAAGCATGTTTCTGTGGTAGTGAAGAGGAAGCAATTGGATTCCTGCTTTATTGCAGAAGACCAAAGGAGTAAGGAACAGCAGCCTCTGAGCTTAAGTAGTGGCATAGCTCTGTCTCCAGAAAAAGAAGTGAATTCAGGAGTAGTGCCTTTCAAGCGACAAAAGGTTAATTCTAAGACTGAGATGAGGAGGCTTCCTTCTAGTGAGGATCTTTGCATTTTAGCGGTAGATCCTAAGCAGTATGATCACAATTCATATGAAGCTCAAAAACAGTTTTTGACAGACTACTTTCACAAGAGGCCATATCCTTCTAAAAAGGAAATGGAATTGCTTTCCCTGTATGTATATGCGTGGAAAATTGATGTTGCGTCATTCTTCGGAAAAAGGAGGAATTTATGCTTAAAGGCGATCAATAATCACAAACCATCTGTGCTGCTGGGTTTCAGTATGTCTGAACTAAAAAATGTCAAGCACAGTTTGACTATAAAAGATGAACCATTAGATACGTAAATGAACTTTTTAAAACAGCTAAAAGCAACCTGCAATTGTATTCATATGAATTTAGCAGTTTATTGTGTTACTTGTTTTAACTTTCAGACTGGCCTGTTGAAGGGTGCAATAGTTCTGAAAGTCTTCTTCAGTTGTGACTGTTATTATGAAAGCCACGTGTAGTTGTGTATTTGAAAAAGCTAAGATCTTCAGAGTTAAACATATGGAATTTGTTTTAGCTTTTTACTTTTGCTGGAGTACTATTTTTTTTTGATTGGTTGGTTTTTGTTCTGTTTTCCTTTCTTCCCCTCCAGGATCCCGTTACACTTTTTATACCACCATGTAATACCTTTGTCCTTTTAAAAAAAATAATTATTTTTCTGCAATGTTGGCATCTTTTCTAAACAATAAAATGTATAATGTTGGTTAAAATACTGAGGTAAACTAAGTGAAAATCATCTATTTGATTGTGGTTTTAAGTCCTAATCTTTTTAGCCTGTTTTGGTTTTATCTACTGAAGAACTGATTTTAGCAATAAAATTCATGGCAATCTTTTCCCCTCAGTCAAAATACATGTGCCAGTTCAGTCTGGTGAGTTGTGGTATCTAGTATTAACATAGTGGGGACTGAGGGGCTTTGGGGTGCCTATCGAAGTGTTACAATGAACTGACTTGAAATGATTGTGTTATTATCTGTTAAATAGATCTTGCAAACCAGAAGTGGTTTTATTCTTTTTGTTGATGTTGAAGCCTGTTTTTGTGGTTTCTTTTAATACTTGTTCAAAGCTTGGTAGCAGCATTTGGTTTCTTTTTCAAAAAGCAAAACTGCTTTGGAGTCGCTTTGATAAGCAAAGTGTAGGACTTTTGTGCATATTGCTTATCTGTGAAGCCCTATCCAGAACCCACCAAAATTTGATGAAAAATCTAATTTCTATTTTAAATTGCTGTTGCATTAGTTTCGAAGGGACGTTAATCCAATTCCATCCCACTGATATTGGCAGGGACAACTTTGACTGGATTAGGTTGCTCAAAGCCCCATCTAACCTAGCCTTAAACTCCTCCAGGGATGGGGCATCCACAACTCTTCTGGGCAACCTGTACCAGTGCCTCACCACCCTCACAGGAAAAAGATTCCTCCTAATACCTAGTTTAAATCTCGCCTCTTCCAGCCTAAAATCATTACTGCTCATGCTATCCTTGTACTCCCTGATAAAGAGCCCCTCCCCAGCTTCCCTTTAGGTCCGCTTTCAGTACTGGAGGTCTGCTAAAAGGCCTTCCCAGAGCCTTCTCCTCTCTAGGCCAAACAAGCCCAACTATTAACCTGTTATTTTGTGGGAGGTGCTCCAGCTCTCTGGTCATCTTTATGACCCTCTGGATGCATTCCAACAGATCCATATCCTTCCTGTGCTGAGGACTCTGGAACTGAACAAAGTACTCCAGGTAAGGACTCACAAGAGCAGATTTGAGGGGCAGAATCGCATCCCTTAACTGGCTGGTTACCTTCTTTTGATACAGCTCAGGACGCAGTTGGCTTTCTGGGTGGCAAGCACACCTTGTCGGCTCATGTTGACCTTCTCATCAGCTAGTACCCCCAAGTCCTCTTCTGGGATACTCTCAATCTGTCACCACCCAGCTTGTAATTGTGCTTGAGATTGCCCCAGTCCAGGTGCTGGACCTTGCGCTTGGCCTTGTTGAACTTGTTGATGAAGTTCGCACAGCCCCACCTCTCAAGCCTGTCCAGGTTCCTCTGGATGGCATCCCTTCCGTCCAGCATGTCAACTGTGCCACAGAGGTTGGTGTGATGGGCAAACCTTCTGAGGGTACCCTCAATCTCACTGTCCATGTCTGTGACAAAGCTGTTAAAACAACACTAGTCCCAGTACCAACTCCTGTGGAATGCCACTTGTTAGCAATGTTCCCTTGGATGTTGTGCCATCAACCACGACTCCTTGAGCATGGTCAACTCCTTGTCCACTGAGTGGTTCACCTGTCAGATCCTTATCTCTCCGATTTATTGACCAGAATGTCATGCTGGATGGTGTCAAACGTTCTGAACAAGTCCAGGTGGATGATGTCAATTACCTTATCCACCAATGCTCTAAATTTGTCAGTCATGATTTACCCTTAGTGAAGCCATATTGGTTGTCACCAGTGACCTTATTTTCCATGTGCCTCACCAGAAGTTCCAGGAGGATCTGCTTCATGACCTTGCCAGGCACAGAGGTAAAACTGTTGGGCCTGTAGTTCCCTGGATCTCCCTTATAACATTTTAAACTGGGGGTTAAGTTTCCTCTTTTCCAGTCAGTGGGAACTTCACTGGACTGCCACAACTACTCATGTATGATGGATGATGTCACAGCTTCATCTGCCAATTCCTTTGGGACCCATGGATGCATCTCATCAGGTCCCATAGTCTTGAGAACCTTAGATGGTCTTGAATCTGGTTCTCTCCTACAGTGGGTGGTTCTTGGATCTCCCAGTCCCTTCCACTGCCTTCTGCAACTTGTTTGGTGTGCCTCAAGCCCTTGTCAGTGAAGACTGAGGCAGATAAGTCATAGAGTACCTCAGCATTCTACTTAGGCTGGGCAACCAGGTCTTCTGTTGCCTTGTAGAGAGGGCACTCGTTCTCTCTAGCCTTCCTTTTATTGCTGATATATCTGTAGAAAATTTTCTTGTTGCCCTTGATGTCCCTAGCCAGATTGAATTTGATCAGGCTGTCCTAACCTGATCCTGGGCTGCTCAAACAATTTCTCTGTATTCTTCCCAGGCCACCTTCCCTTGCTTCCCCTTATGTAGGCTTCTTTCTGGAGTTTAAGTTTGTCCTGCAGTTCCTTGTTCTTCCATCTAGACATGATATTTTTGCCTGACTTCCTCTTTGCTGGGATGCATCTCTCCTGAGCCTGGAGGAAGAAAAAGTTGAATATTAACCTCCTTTCTCACCCCACCTCTGCCCTTCATGGCTTTATCCCATGGTAACCTACTGAGGGGATCCCTGAAGAGGCCAAGGCTTGCTCTCATAGACTCCAGGTTAGTGAGTTTACTGCATGCCCACCTCACTGCCCTAATGCCCTTGGACTCCACCATTTCATGGTCATTGCAGCCAAGGCTTCCCTTGAGCTTCACATTCCCCACCAGCCCTTCCTTACTGGTGAGAGCAACATCCAATATAGCACCCCTCCTCATTGGCAATTCTGTCACTTGAAGGAAATTGTAATCAATGCATTCCAGGAAACATCTGGCTTACTTATGCCCTGCTCTGTTGTCTCTCCAACTGGTATGGTGATTGAAATCCCCATTGAGGACCAGGGCTTGTGAATGCAAGGCTGCCCCTATCTGTCTACAGAAGGCCTCATCTGTTTGCTCTTCCTGGTCTGGTAGCCATAGGAGACCCCCTATCATCATGTCACGTGCCCCTACCCTCCCTTTAATCCTGACGCAGAGGCTCACAGATGGCTCCTCATCCATCCCCAGGTGAGGCTCTGTGCACTCCAGCTGGTCACTGACAGAGAGAGTGATACTCCCTCCTCACCTAGACACATGGCTTCAAGTCCTTTCAGTCAGAATTTGTACAGACTGGAACTGAATGAATCTGTAGCATCAACACTTTAAACTGTCAAATGCTTGAACGAATGATACTCACATAGGGATTGTCTTCCATTGTCTTAAGGTGAGCATAAGAATTGTATCAAACCCCAACAGACTACATTGCTCAGTATGAGCTAACACCCCTATCAAAGATTACAGAAAAGCTGTTGGGAAAGTTCACTTGAGTTGAAGAACAAATTGTAGTGCTAGTGGCCACACTGAGGCCTTGTTTAGCACTGTCCTTTCTTTCTGGGTATGCTTGGTTTCATCTGGCTTCTCAGACAGTGCTCCCAGTATTCATTAACAGTCAGCTACATAAAGAATAACTTAAAATACCCATTATTTTTATTTCCTTCCTTTCGTTCACCCCTCCTCCGCCTTCTCAAAGTGAGGAAGGGGGGTGCTCTGTAGAAACTCTTAAATCTAGTCACTCATTTTCACTCTTAAATCCTTGCTGCTGTGAGCCCTGTAATCTTTGGGTTAGTTCTGCTGGTATTGGTGAAAATTCCATCAGGAAAGAATTTGCAGCACGCATCTAGGGAAGGCTTGCTATGGATGCCTGAAGATTGTTCTTGAAAATAGCAGTGTGGCTTGGAGCAGGGAAGTCATTTCAGGATTCATTCATGCTTGGAGCACCATGGGAGCAGTCTAGTCTTACTAGAGTTTTCCTACATAGTGCCTAGTTGTGATTTATTTCAGATAAACCACTTTTCTAACTTTCTCTTAGGAGTGTCTGCAAATACCTACTATTTCCCCTTCCCCTCCTGCTTTTTAATATACCTGGGGAACTTGATGTGAAAGTTACTTTTAGTGCAAAATAGCTGTTAAAAGTCACAAAAGGAAATTAAGACCTAGAAGTTAGATCCAGATGTTTTAGGAAGACCTTAGTGCATTATAGCGGTGTCTTTTATTATCTCAAAAACCAACGGCTGCATAATTTCCTAGAGGCTGATGTACTAATTTACTGTCACTATATGCTCCTACTTTCATTAAGAGAGGACTGTAGAAACAGTCTAAAACTAGATGAATTTTGAAATGTGAAAGTAGTGACTGAGACACAGTATGGTTATGATTTTCAGAAAAGCGAAGGAGCCTGTAAACGCCCAAGTTAAATCAGTTGCTTTAACTAGATTAGGCTTTCGCTGTAGGTTTCTCAGGTGTGAAATTGTTTTGTTAGAAAGTGTCAGTCTGGAAAAATACTGCTGCCTCTGCCCAGGGCTGCATGAGGGCAGAATGATGAATGCCTCTCTGTCACTTTTCTACAGACAGAGCCTAACCCTCTTTGTCTATGTCATTTGGGAAGACCGATCCAGCAAAGGAGATGCCTTTGGCAGCAGACTTTCCAAATGCAAGTCCATAAGGCATGTGGATGAAGCTCTGGTCCACTGCAATTGAAGTCCAGTTGGGAATAGTACAGATTGTTTTGTAGGATGATTGTAGCAAGTATTTGTACCTTATAGAAATAAAAAACCCCAACCCTGCATGTATTCTGTTTCTGGAATGTATTGATCTAGAGAAGTGTCTTTGTTGGAAACATATTTTGTTATGGTGGCCTGATTTTTTTGAGTAGAAATATTGTGCTGATGAAAAAGTGTGATAACTTCATATTTGAGTTTGTAGTAGGAAGGATTGTTATTACAATGTGACTTCGTCGTGATTCTTCTGAATATCTTCCTTCTGTATACATTCACGTGCTGGCAGTTAAGTTAATATTGTTTGGTAAACTGGAGGTTTTCAAGGGGACAAAACCCAAAACACTCTTGTGATTGTTTTTCAGTACTGTGTTCTTGTGTAGAATAGTACAATTTACCATCACATTGAACTTTTTGTCACTTAACAGTTTTAAGTTATTCAGCAAAGCTGTGGGGCTTATATAGCTAGCCATTAAATACAATTTTTAGTGTGCAATTCCCAACAAATATCTCTATAAAACTGTGATTCTGCTGCAGCTGGTGGTATGTATGTTTTCAAACATGCAGTTGTCAAACTTAACTGTGGGAACATTTTTCTAGGAAATATACTTGATGCTAAGTAGTGAAGTACAGATACACACACACAAAAAAAAAAAAAAAAAAAAAAGACCAGAAAGAATCTTTCAGAAAAAACACCTGGTTGCTTCTGTGAGCTGACACAGGGAGGATGCAGGAACAGCAACAAAATCACAAATGAAATGCAAAGAGTAGATTTATTTTTGTTGCCTTGTGAATGAGGGGACCTCTAAAGCAGCAGCCAGGCAGAGGCAAACAAGCCAGAGTGCAGGCACCATGGAACTCAGTCCTTGCTTAGGGAGTTAATCAACCTGCTGGATTTGTCTGTTTATCAGGGATTCACACAAGTGTAGCTTACTACTGTGCTTTGATCTTTCCCACAGCAGTGCAGGAATCTCAAGCATGTTTGATAGGATGCCTTTAGGCCTATCACAGGCCTATGTTATGTAAACACAGATGCTAACACAAGGCTAAACAATTAGTACAATATATATTTTTTGTACTCCAGCTGCAAGTCACTTGAGTGTGATTATAATCTTCCTCACCAATTTTCTGTTATTTCCCCATATTTATTTTAAAAGTCAGTAGAACTTTCACTCTTTCCTCTGCAGAATATATGTGAAAAGGACACATTGAGAGTATTCATGAATAAAGCTGCATTCAGGCCTGACCTAACAAATTGTTTTAGGACCTACATTTCTCATTTCAGCTGTTCTTCCTTGACAGGCAAGCTGCAGTTGTGACCATTTCTCTTTTTTGTGTAGGTACCAAGTCCCAAGACACATACGACAATTCTTTTTGCTTTGAATTTATCTGTGTTTAACATAACGAGTTACAGGAGGCATGTGCGGTGTGCACTTATAGTACTGCCCTGTGTGTTTGAGGGGGTAGGTCTGCAGATATCAGAAACACAAACATGGGCTGGGTGCCCACCTAATCCCACACAAACTACTCTTCATCAACACAGTGGTTTACCTAGTAGCACATTGAAGAGCACCTTATAATAAAGTCAGGGGAATGTCAAGGTCTCAAGTATCTTTGCAAGTTTTGTTCTTTTAATTTGGTTTCTTGTCAACTAAATGGGGGAAATTAATGCCAGCTTAGCATATAATGTGGGTGAGAATTTTAAAGACTATGGGGCCAGCAGGACATATGCATGAAGCTGCTCCAAGTATGGGACAGTTAACAGCCTAGTTGTATGATTAAAAGCCCAGACATTTCTGGAGAAAGATCTGATTAATTGTATTATTAGAGTCTGGGTCATTTTGGCTTACAATCCATTTAGAAGTGAGACAGATACATATTTTTTTATGAAGTGAGAAGTCTGTACAGCAGTATAGCTCTCCTTTCCCAGCATGGGTGCAAGACTGAAGGTTATTGAGGAAAACATTTGTGGCTTTAGGTAATTCACCTTTACTCAGCATGGTATAGTGCATATATGTATAGTGAATGAAAGGGCTACAGTGAGATAGGGTGTGTGGAGTCTTCCTGGTGTGATTGCTGTAGTCTTTGCTGTGCAGTGGTTCTTGAATGGCCTACATCTAACTGGCGTTAGAGCATCTACTGTATGAATAATTGAATAAGAAATGCACAATTATGGGTGAATGGAAAATGCCCAGCCACCAACAGTATCACTTTTTAGAAAAGGTGATGCAGAAATGGTTCTGGTGGAGCATGTGTGAGCACGCAAAGGTCTAGTTCTCGAATATGCATTGTGAAATCATTTCCAGATCATGAAGGACGAGTGCCCTTAACAACTTAATTTGTTAAGTCATCTTTCATAGCAAGAAACAACATAACCTATCCACCACAGGATCAGCATCACGTGCTATGCTAGAGATTGAGAACTGAATTACAGGCTTTTCAGAGCTTTCAGAATGGTCTTGTCTTCTGATGATGGCAGAGAGTTGGAGTTGCAAGGGCGTTACTTATCCAAAAAGATATTACTGGTCCTAAACCCCCCTTTGAAAGCACTGGCAGTCTGCTGTGTGACTGCAAGTGATCAAGTTCTGTCCAATTAATACTACTGTGGCTGTATGTGATTCTCAATAGAGCTAGAAGTCTAAGGCGGGCTTATTAACAATGATTCTACACGTAGCACCAACCATTAGCAGAAATGGAAGGCAGGGCATGAGCAGTACAGCTGAACTTACTCTGTCTTGGCTTCTTATTTTGGAATAAATGAATTTTAAGGTAGCTGTTGGGATTGATCCTAATGATTGTGAAATGTACAAATCTGTTATCCAGACTTAATTGTTAATGGAAGAAAATCTGTCAGGCAGCTCAGAGTAGAGAATGCCCTGTATCATATTTGAAGAACTTAAGGGCTGGGACTTAGTACAAAATCATGGTGATTTATAAACATGCATGCATAAAGATTAGCCAGCATAGATGCACCTACTTGGCTGCTGTTGCTCAAGACCAATGCAAACAAACAGAGGCTGAAATGTGACCACCCACGCATCTGGTGTGGGATTGAACAAACCCATTGCTGGGGTCGGGGCCGTGAGCTTCAGAAGCAATGAATACGGTCTGGGCAAAAAGGTAGCTTTGAGATGAACATAATGCACTTCAGCTGCAGGGAGGTGCGTGAAGTGGCTCCCTAGGCTTGGGATCTGGCAACCAGTGCTTCTGTGGGCGAGGGTTCCTGGCAGCAGCACCGGCAGGGCTGAGCCTTTTGTCTCAGCAAGGGCAGATGAAGTCCTCTTCTGCTGGCTGAGATGCTCCATTCACCATGTTTGGAGGGTTGCCCCAGGCTCAGTGGCAGTGCCACTTGCCACCAGGCCTCACCCCACATGTTTTGGTGCCTCTGGGAAACTGCAGAAGTCTGAGCACAAGTGCCAGAAAGTAACAAGGGAAATGAACCACTAACAAGCATTGCGCTATGCTGGACAGCCTCTGTGGGACCAGTTACATGCCAATTCCTGTGAAAAGATCCAGCCTAGCCATAGACTGAAAGTCCAGCTAACGAGGACAGCGTGCTTGCTCTGTGGTCAGAATGAGCCACGGAACTGGCTCAATTAACCTTAGCTGCAGTCATGTTTCAAAGGGGAGTGGGAGCTCCTCTTCAAAAGCTCCGTGAGGGATGGCAGCTGTGGGTAAATTTCCAAAACACCTGTCTGTGTCTAGGAGGGCCTGGACTTTGCTAAATGTGGCCTTGACTGGAGGGAGGTTTGAGTAGGTCACTGCAGAAGTGAGGAGTGTGAAAAGGAGCCAGAGGTCCTGGATGCCAGCGGGTTTGTGGGAGCAGCCAGTGCCACAGAGGAGATTTTTCAGTGACCCTTGGAGCTACAAGGCCGAGCTTCGCTTACACCAAAGGGGCCCGAGGCTGCTAGGGGACCACATCTCCTGAGGCAGAGAAGAAGTATTTCTTGCAAGCAAGACCTCTGCCACCATTCATATCTTCTGATACCATTTCTGTTCTCTGTAGGGTATACTAGCTTGGACCAGAGACTTTCTAATAAAAATTACTCCAAAATATTATTCTTCTAAGAAAAAATAAAATAAAACAAAACAAAACTGAACTAAACTGAAATAAAACAAACATTTTAAAAATTGCACATGCAGTTCTGAATGCTTTAGTTTGGGACAGCAGGCAAGACCCAGAACAACAGCAGCAGCAATAAAAAACTCCCAATAAAATAGTTAAGGCTCCTGGGGAACAGAACTTAGCAAGAAGATGTATGTGGTTTGTTTTTTTTTTTAAAAGATAACATTTTCTCAGAGCAGAGAAATGTTGTGCTTCCTACTGTTGCCCTAAGCCACATATACCTCTGGGGCAATGAAATCAACTCCTGACAGTATTGGGTGTGGGCTTCACTTTCTATATACTTTTTCTGGTTTTGATGTAGGTGGGAGTGGTAGCTGTTCATGAAATCTGTTCTGTGCATAACTTTAGTTTTATACTGCTTTAGTTTTATACTGAACATTATTGCATCTGCTTGCTTTTGCTGGCCAGATTTTCATGCTGTAGATGGAATATTTACATCATGTTAAGAAATAAAGAATTCTTTGTGGGAAATCTGCAACATGAAACTTTTAATTACAATGATATTACATATCATAGAATCATAGAACAACCAGACCCACTGGATCATTGAGTCCAACCATTCCTATCAAACACTAAACCATACCCCCCCAGCACCTCTTCCACCCGTGCCTTAAACACCTCCAGGGAAGGTGAATCAACCACCTCCCTGGGCAGCCTGTTCCAGTGCCAAATGACCCTTTCTGTGAAAATTCTTTTCCTAATGTCCAGTCTAAATCTCCCCTGGTGGAGCTTGAGGCCTTTCCCTCTTGTGCTGTCACCTGTCACTTGGGAGAAGAGGCCATTACCCTACTCTCTACAACCTCCTTTCAGGTAGTTAACCTTCTTTCAGGTAGTTAACAAACATTTAGCTGGTGAGGCCAGGCCAAATCCCTCCCTGTGGGTGGAAAGAAGTTGATTTTTAAAGGAATTGGAAGGGCAAATATTCATGCAGGCATTTTTAGAGGCATTTACAAACTTTATAAGCAGATCCAGGTGAGAAAAAGGGAATGAGCTGTGGTGGAAATACCACATCAGTGGTAAGTCCTGAGCAGGGTGATAAACCCTGCAAGGGTGGGGTTTTTTTCCCCCTCTTCCCTCCATTCTGCTAAATAAAGGTATGCTATTTGTGCTATTTCAGCTTCCACTCACCTATCCCATGTCCATGAGAGGTCTAAACTGCAGTCCCTAACACTGGGGATATGACCTCTTCTAGTCAGAGGTCCTTGAGAGGAGAAACCTTCTCTGGAGAACCTGCCTCAAGAATAAGTGGGAGCAATAACAGGCACTGGTTTAATCAGAGACTCAGTGTGCATGTTGCTGGGGTGGGTTCAGAGCCAGCATAATTGAGAATGATCCAACCATGCCGCAAACAATGCAGGGAGCCTCTGAAACTGCATGGAGGGCTGCAAGTGAGAAGGAGAGAGCTGTAGCAGGCGAGTAGTTGAGGCTCAGCCCAAGGATGTCCCAGCCTCCACTTATATTCCTTTTTCTTTTCAACAGCAGACTATATACATTGTGCCCGTTAACAATTGCACAACAACAATTCAACTTTGCCATAACTGGATTGTCGACAGGGGCAGGATGCTTGCCGTGCTTCATGAACTGAGGCTGGATTGTGTGCAGCTTGGCTCCTCACCTGTCTTCCCAGCTCTCCCATTGTGGAGGCTCTGCATATGAAAACAAATATGGTGCCGACATCTATTGGTTGATATTCAGATGTGAATATCCTTTCTGAATGATAGACAAATGGTCCAGCAGCTCATGAAATCACCAGACATGTTGTGGAAGGTTTAGTTTCCCTTGTTCTTTCTGGTCTTCTCCAGTGGAAACTTCAGCTATAACTTGGTTTCCTCATCTGCTGGTTTCCCCTCTCCTGAATTAAGGCAGTAATGCTGATTTTACTGTAATTAATGATATTTTCATGTCTGTGCATGTGAGTTCCTTGAACAACCAGTATTTTCCAAGAATCTTAAAGGTATTTACTTCTTTGCTCACAAGAGTTGAAATCTCGAGTGTGTGTCTGTATGAGGCCACGTCTGTGTATGATTAGCCTCTTGACGTACCCAGTTAAAAAACTTTGTAGTTTACTGGGGACAAAAATTATTGTTATTGATTTGACTCAGGTATGCTTCTCAAAAACCATTCAAAAGCACTGTGCCTGTTTATGCACTGGAGAATTACATTCCTGGGACAGTTCTTAATACTTCCCAATGGGCATCAGCAGGAGAAAGTAAATTTATGTAAAGTGAGAGACTTACCAGGCTTGTGCAGATTTGATTTTTGAGAATGAAATGGCACGGAAGATAGAGCTGAAGCTGTAGAAAAGTGCTAGCTGTTGGTTTTTTTTTTGTTTGTTTGTTTGTTTTTTTTTTTTTTATTTTTTTTTTCCCAGAAAAAAGGGGAAAATAAAAAAAAAAAGCCAAACCAGCTGCATTCCTTCTAAATTAAAAGGAACAGAAACGTAAGTAAACTTATTCTGTGATGCCACCTATAGGATTTCCGTGGACAACACAACCCTGGCCACAGTATTTATATTTTTAATCTTGGAGTTGATGTTTTAAAATCACAAGAGCATGATGTCCTCCTGAGACTAGCAAAATAAATGTTTCCCACACTGTACCTAGCCATTTCTGTACTTCATTCAAGGAAAGTTATACTCCTTCTCAGAAACTTTCTGTACTGCCTCCTTCAAATGCAAATCTAAGCCAAACACCTCTTACAACTAATGATCTGCTTTCAGTTCCTGTTACAGTCCACAGAAGCATTTCTAAGAAGACCCTTTAACTCTTGTTAAAAAATCATTTAAGTAGTATACTACAAAATATGTTTTGAGTTACTGAAGAGACAATAGCAGCGATTTTGAACCTGGGAAACAGATACATATTTTGGAAAGTAGAGGATTTTTGTATTAAATGATTAGCATTTTGAAACCATAAATAAAAACAAACCTTAAAAAAGAAATCAAAAACTTTAACACAAATAGTCCAGAGTGAACATCCTAGCTCTACAGAAGTGGTTTGAGCATTACACCTTCAAACTGTAGACGTCTGGGGTTTGGCTGTGAGTCTTTCACTAACCTGTGAAATTTCACAATTTAGGAAAGGTCATAACATATGAGAAAAAATATATACCTTTGAGAAATATGTAATATGCATGCAATACATTTTCAGCTCACTTGACTTTTTTCATCCACAGAACTATTGTGCGGCTTGAATTACCCTAGTAATACACACAGCTTTTGTTTGAGTCAAGAGGGCTGCTGGATGTTCAGATACTTTTGTTCCAACAAGCAGGGACTCAACATATTTAACCTTCTTGCTGAGTAAGTTCTGTTTTTTTTTTAATAAGGTGTCAAATACCTGCCTGGTGGATGCAGACCAGCAAAATGGTTAGCTTATATAGTGCTACTCTAAGCTTTTCTACAGAATCATGGAACGGTTGTCGTGCCAGATCTCTTCAGATCATCGAATCAAACACCCTGCTCAAAGCAGAGCCACCTAGAGCCCAGACTGTGTCTGATCATGTGTTGAATATCTTCAAGGGTGCAAAATATACTCAGCCTCTCCGGGTAAACTGCACCAGTGCTTGACCCCACCTCACAGGAAATGTGTTTTCTTGTGTTCAGATGGAATTTGAGGTTTCTCATTTGTGCCCATGGCTTCTTGTTCTATTAGCAGAATCTGCTGACACAACCCTGGTTTCCCCTTCTGCATTTCCTCCCTTACAGGCATCCATACACATTGATGTGTCCCCTGAACTAAGCCTTCTCTTCTCCAAGCTGAACAGCTGCTACTCTCTCAGCTTTTCCTCATCTGTGAGGTGCTCCAGTCCCTCCCATCACACTGACATCTGCCAGTTCTCTCTGCACTTGTACATGCAACCTCTCCAGCCCCATGTTTCATGTATGTCCTCTGTGTTTAAACACTGTGTATGATCCTTCTCCACAAAGGAGGAGCATGTCTTCTCTGCTACAGACCTCCCCTTTGGTCTCAGGCACCTGGGATTTCTGACGATTGGTCTTAGCAGTAAAGTCTGAGTGAAGAAGGCCTGGAGTATGTTGGCCTTGTATGTGTCCTGGGTCACCAGACCCTGAGATACTTTAAGCAGAAGGGACATGTTTTCCCAAGTCTTCCATTTTTTTTTTCTAAATTGCTATAGAAAACACATAGCCTAAGATTTTGTAATGTTCTAAGTGCTGTGTAAGAAAGGTCTGCGTGTATTGGCAAGCAAATATTGAAGTCACAGCTACTGCAACTAATGGAAAATGCAAAAATAAGCTGGAAATAACTGTGGGGAGCTACACAATTATAGAAATTGTGGAAAGATTCCAAGAATATGGAAAAGAGATCTCAATCTATTTTCATATTCTTAAAATGACTGTAAGGAACTCTATGAGCATCTTTAATCTTTTCCAGCTGTGCCCATAGCCATTGCTATGCTGCAACAAGGCACACAGCAACAAGGAGGAGTGATTAAGGAACCTGGCATATAATTTACTTTTACGTAGTGCCTTGTATTAGCCATAAGCTGAAGAAATAATCAGCACTTCCAAGTAACATTTTCTTTTTTTGGGAGTAAAAATAAAATATAAAAATATGCTAGAAAATTCTGTTATAAAAGCATAGTAAATGTCAACTTACGGTATTGTGGTGGTATCCTGTATCTTTAAGAGAGTTGAGTCTCAATCAAGTGAGATTTATGAAAACAGGGAATCCATTGCACATAGAAGGGCACAGCTGGTCATTTTTTATATATTATTCTATCTAATGCTATAGCTATTTGACCAGACACAGATGATTTACGTGCTAAGAACTGCAGAGGTTGCTACTATTGACAAAACCTGTGTTGCACAGCCCTGGATTTGAGTATTTGTTTTGTCTTAGACTGTACCAGCAACATACAGAGATCAGAGACACTTCCACCCCATGCAGCTTGAGAAAGTTAAAACTTTGTTACTTTGTCTTCATGATTGCTCTAACCTGATTTAAACTGAGTTTATATTAAAACCACCATAGTTTATATTAAAATACTGAGTTTATACTAAAAATACCATTATTTTTTTCTTGCTGTGAAATGTGTATTCACATTCCTTACAACTTTTTCTTTGACTCCCATGTGTCTTGAGTGAGCTCTTAGAGCTGTGGTGCAGGGATGCACTAAGTCCAGCATTACAGGTCTGAGTTCAGAAAGTACTCCAGCCATGGGCTGCTGATCCAGAGTTTACATTGCCACTTCAAATCTGTTATAAAAGCAAAATGCACAACCTGACAGCTTTAAGACATGCACAGAGAATGTGTTTATGACAGCATTTGTTTTCCACTATAAAGACCAGACAGGCTGCTCACTGGATCTTGTGTTCTGGCCAAGCTGGGAGCAGGTTGTCACATTCCTACTTCTGGTCTGGACAAAGTTAGCACTTAGCTGAGCTGGCAGCGTACCCAGCCATTGCTAATGACAATGCAACCACAACCTTGCTGGCAATAGCCTGGTTTCTGCAAGGAATAAGTGGCTGAAAATATTTCAACTTACTTACTCCAAAGAAACTGAACTGCTGCTGGTGGATGTTGGCTGCTAGCGGCTCCTGACCAACAACAGCGGCTCTTGTACTGGTGCTTGGACACTGCTCCTATTGCCCTGACCGGGAGCTACCAGAGTGTTGCTAACTCAGAGAAAAACAAACTGTGACTGATGTACATTTTAGAATGCAACAATCCAGAAACACGTTTTTGCACACTTGCAGCTAGATAACACTGTGAATAAATTGCATAACAAAGCAATAATTTTGAGCCTTCATCTTTGTTTGCCATTTGTACTTGAAATCCAGACTTAAAAGTATTAAATTCCCAAATGTTGATTCTTTACTAAAATAAATTGCTAAACTGTCTACAATGCCCAAGTGTGCTCTTCCTGAAGAGGCTGATAAGGAGCTTGATACAGGGCACTGTAAGATAAATACACACATACACATGTATATATCTGTGTGTATTTATATATGTGCAAGTGACTATATCTTTATATGTATTTACTGACATTACTCCTGCTGCGGCAGTTCAGAAAAAAAATTAAATAGTAGATGTATACAGCAAACAGTAATAATCCATTCACTAGTTGCACTGTCAGTAAACAGTGCAAGAATTATAAATCATCATACTGAAGAGCAGGCTTCATTTTGAAACCTGCCACACTAGGTGAGACGGCTTTGCAAAAAACGCTGGTGTTCTCCTGTATATACTAACCTGCTAATTAAATACTTTTAACCCTCTAGGATTATTCAGAAGTGCTTTAGAAGAATGCTAGCTTAGGGGAATCAGAACTGAACAAACAGATTGAAAACCTTTGCATATACTGCAGCTGGTGCCAAGATCTAGGCACAAAACAGTAAACTGGGAAACTTAGCCAAATACAACAGAAAGCTTTTGCCAAAACACAAGGGTGGCTCTTGACAGCAAGAATTTACAGGATTATTGAGCAGTGTCAGAGATACAGACAGAACAAACAACACACTTTGGCTCAGGTTACTCTCCTTTTACCAGACCTGGCCAAGTGAAGTTGAAACCAGCTTTGAGTAAAGTAAATCAGAGAATACTTTGGGGTGGGGGGAAAGAATAGATTTATTCTAAGAATGGACAGAGATCTGATGAACAGGCATTTGTTAGTAAAACATTTTGGAAAGTAATTTATACATTCATAGATGTGTTACATACACGTATAGAAAATAATCAGAACTGTGCTCTAGTATGTATGTTGACTAGCACTGTTCTGATCATCTAAAGAAAAAATTTAAGGATAAAAAACATTCTTTATATAATTGATGATAAGGCTACCACATTATTTCATGAGTTCTTGCATCCTCAGTAAAAACCATCCTTAATTTTTTATTCTCCTTTATGTCCTCGGAACTGCAAGGAAACCCCCTACTCTTTTAACAGAACTTTAACTTCTTTAATAATTTACCTTTGGGTAAGTCTCTTCGAAAATATCTAGAATGAGTATGTTTTTAAGCATCTCTTCTTAAATTGAACGATGCAGAAGAAGGGGTGGGCTGGTCAGTACATAGGATTCTGCAGCCATGAACTACTAAAACTACATGTACTTAAAATACATGAATATATTTCTAAATAACAGTAGCCAGTATTCTGAGAATAATGGATAGATATTAAGGGTTGCTTTTTTTCCCTCACCCCAAACAGCACTGGAGATTCCAAGTAAAAGTTAAAGAACTTCTTGATCATAAAAGCTGTTGCAATGTTATGCAAGTGTACTTTATTGTTTCTACTTTAAGTAAAACTTATATCAGTACAAAGTATTTAAATATATTCTAAAGGCTGTGATGTATATGTTGTGAAAAAGGCTGTGTAAAGTGGGAAATGCTAATTATTTTATATGTCACTGTGAAAAAAATGATAAATCCTGATAACATTAATGAAATAAGATTTATCATTAAGAAAATGATTTAATTAGACAAAAATTTTCACGTACTGCAACTGAAAATATTTCTGCAATCATAGAACAGCCCATCTTAGAAGAGCCCTCAGAAGATCATCTTGTCAGCGTTTTGATGCTTTATCTAGCATCATGTCCAGTCACATCTTGAAAACCTCCAGCTGTGGGGACTCCAACACATCCATGGGGAAGTTGTTGCAGTGATCAATTGCTCTCACTGTAAAAAAATTTCTTTCTTATATTGAGATGAGTTCTTTCCATTTAGCAGCGTATGTACACAGCCCATTAAAAATAAGGAACTGACACTTTTCAAAGTAATTATCTTTGCTCTAAATATCATATGCAGCCTCAAACAATGCAAATGTTGCTAGCATTGACTTTATATATAATCAGCTTCAAATGTAATAACTGAAACCTTCAGATTCATGATACTAATTAGTACACTCTAGTGTGATAACATGAGACAAACAAACTTGGTATGGCTTTGAAACATTTTTCTCAAAGAGAGTTTTTGTTTTTGAGCTATGAATCTCTGGCTTATGCAACAGGCAGGAAGTTGCAGTCAGTCTAGCACAACTGTAGCAGTTAAATCTTTTTTCCTCCGCGTTACTTTTATTTTTGGTTTGGGATTCATTTGACCAGAGGGTCATCTTACAGTCCAGACTTCAAATATGAAGCTACAGGGCCACAATTTTACAAAGTACTCATGTATTTCTATTTGCTCATTTAAATGCTCCCAGAACCTCAGTGGTGATGTTGAAAAGTTTTGAAATATACTTCATTATGTGTGAAAGGAAGATCTGGAAAAATCATAAAACTCAGTAAAGATGTATAAATAACACTTTACCTTGCAATCAAAATAAATGCACACAAATCTGAAAGTTGTGACACTGGGTAAAGTGGCATAAAACCAAAGCATGAAAGAAAAGCAGGGCTATGAAGGGATGCTGCAGTTCGAAGTTCTGATTTCATGCCTCCTCACAGAACTATTACCTTGTGAAATTCAGAGATCCCAGCTCCTGCTATACACAAAACTCAGCAGAAAGTGTAAGCTAGAAATCTCTTGCTCTTAAATGTGGATGGATCCACTCCTAGGGGTGTACAAACTGGCACTGTTGGCATCTCTGCTCTGCTGCCACCCTGTTGAGAAAAGCCAAACTAAACAAACTGAAACAGAAGAGAAGCATTTCTCCGGAGCCAGTTACTGACACTAACTCTGGATTCAGCAGACAAGAAAATAATGTTTTTGTAAATTTTTCAGCTGTCCTGTTATAAAAGCAACAAACAGGCCTGTGCTGCTTTGAAGTGCCCTTGTGCTGTCTGCATTTCTCCTTAAGTGAACACAGACGTCTACACAGATGGTGACAGAACATCATTAATGTTTATATGGAAAACTCACCTGAAACTCTTATCAAATTTACCCCCATTAGGTTCAAATTTCAAAACTTGCATGTAAAACTGGGCTTGGTTTCTTCCATCATTCCTCCTAGTTAATTTGAATTCAAACCCGTAAGTAAACAGCTTTACTCCTTTGAGGTAGTCTGAGGTCCTGAGAATACCTAGAAAACAGCACTTTTGTTCATCCAGCGAAAAGAACCAAAGCCCTGTACACTTGTGATGCTGGACTTATGCTGAAGAATTTAGGACTATACGAAATCTCATTAGTTCAGTACACAATTAACCTAACTACTCAAAATCTTCACTCTTTTCTGGCAAATACTTTACACTGATATGTGAATTAAAAAAATATCTGGGCTTAAATTCTGCTTTTTACAGATTCATCATAAATATTGAGGCAAGCTTTTTGGCATTAAGTTTCATTGAAGAAAATCTTCACAGTAGAAAAAAAAATCATGACATTCTGTTCCAAATGAAGTGCAGCTTTAAGCTCATAAATAATTTTTCCAGTCCAGTATATCCAGAAGTGCTCTTCACTCTTTAAGAGACACCAAACAGAGATCTGCTTAGAAAAGCAACTGAGGGAGGCTTCAAAGAAACTCACTCTGCTGGCTTCCAAGTGTACACAAGAAATCAGTCTTCTATAGTTAACTGAGTCTGACATTCACAGCTTAAACTTAGAAGCATGTGACACAGATTTGTAAAAAAAAAAAAAACCAAAAACCCATACCACCTCCACCCCTCTCCCCTTGAAATGTATGTTATTTGGAAACATTAAACTGTGATTCAGGAATGTATGTAACACCAGTTACTTTTAAGTGTTGATTTGAGAGAGAAAGAAAAATATATGCTGTATTGCAGAATTCTAAGAAATAGCATACATTTGTATACAAGAACATGACAAACATTTTATTAAAATAAAAAGCTTTAATACTTTTGCATTTAAAAGATTTGGCAGAAAATAATTGCTACAAACATGCTACAAAAACACATGTTGAAAAAAGTTTTCAGAGCTTTCTTTCAAAGTTCAGCATTTTGGCAAAAGTAAGTTTTTCTGTATATGCTTCAAATGTTGGCTATTGTAATACTGATATAAAATACTTCACATAGGCTAAGGTCAGGTGCATAAAATACAATAGTAATAAAACATACATATAAACATTTAAAATACCAATTTTATTAGATAACATGCAAATACTGCAATATTTTAAACAGTACTTAAATATAGATACTGAAGTTCTTCATAATTTTACGTCTGAGATTCTGAAATGTATAAAACTATATAAAGAGCTTATTTCTTCATTGAAGTCAGTTACTAGTATAGAGTTTGATTGTCATTTTACAAACACTGAGCCCAATGTCCTGCAAATCTTCACTAGTCCAAGTAAAGATGTCTACTGAAACAGGCCCAGGGCTAGTTAGTGTTCTTCATAATAAAATATGAAAGCATATTTACATGAGAATAAACTCTTAAATTTTTGGTAAGGTAATTAAGTAGCAGCAATTTGTTTCTTCCAAAAATGATGCTTAAAATGGGTGCATACTTTTCATTGTCACTGGTATTCATCTGAATAATATAAAATTAACATTCTTCATTATACTCAAAACACTGTTTTGTTCATTGCTGGAAAAAATCCTCTAGGATTCCTTCAACTAAAAATCATAAATCCATAATGTCAGAACCTTCCAGACTGTTTTTGTTTCCAAGATCAATGGAAAACAATTTAATTGTGCTGAAACAGTCATCTGGCTAGCAGTGAGAAGAATCTTCTTTTTCACGTTATTCCAAATACTTATAGTTCTTCATTGAAAAATATTAAGTTCACAACATCTTCTACGATTTTTGTTCTCTGGCTCAGTGATTACCAGTTCTGAATGTCCTTCACAAAAAAAATGACTTCAATATTCATACATATTTTCTAAGCAATTAAACGTAATACATTAATTCTGACAACGTCAATAAAATGCTTACGAACAGGGAGTGAAGAATAGGAACCACTTTAATAGAAGAAGAAATGCTCAATGAAACTTGTACTTGAGATGCAATTAGAGCTGACAGTGGTACATGTGATGCTAATGTTGGACTGTCTGAATTTATCAGTGACTCTATCTTTTCTGCTTCTTTATTGCAGGCTTCAATCTAAGGAAAAAAAAAAACAAACCACGTTACTTATCTTCTTGCCATGTCGAAGCCAGTGCAAAAATGTTGTTAGACAGCAAAATACAGGAAAGGAAACCTGAATTATTCCCATCGGCACATAAGAATTATATAATTTTGGTGAGCATTTCTTAGAAAACTCTTACAATAGATTTTGGTACTATGAAAACTACTGTGGAAGCCCTGAGTAACAGCAAAAGGGAAAGAAAGTTCTGCAGGGTGATGTGTTTTCAATGTTGATGCCAAAGAGATCACAGTATATTGTAATTAAAGTAAGTACCTCTAAAATTGAGGACCGACTTCCTGACTGGCCAAAATACTGCCTTGAAATCTACAGCAATGGAAAAATCAGTATTTTCTACTTATTGGGCTTTTTCTTCCCAGTCAGGAAAAACTGGTCTATTTTATGGGAAGGGAAGAATAGAAGTAATAGTAAAACCTGAGAAAACAGAGTTTTCCATTCCCCTGTTGACATGATAGTAATTATGAATTTATGTTAGAAAATCCAGGTTTTCCACCTTATCCTCTAATGTAACCTAGGGATCAATTTAGAACTAAGTCTCTTTAACAGTTTTGGAAGCTACCTCTTATGAAGTTTTAACTGTACAAACTTAATATCTAGATGACCAAAGTTTTGAAAGTTGAGGAACTTCTAGCTCAGCAACAGGTGTCACCAGTGAGATGAGCAGCTCCTCCTTGGTTTCAGGTGGCCTCCCTGATTTCAGAGAGTTCTCTCCCCAGGAATTTGACAGCATCAAACGCAGGCATGCATTTAATATATACGTAATTAATATTAATTTAGAGGTCATTCAGTAATTTATTTATTTTAATCAGTTTATATTTTCCACTGTACTAGCCACAGAATGTTGAGGGTTCTGCATATATTAATTTTTTAAAAATCATACCACTCTTATCTTTGGTGTTCCTTCATCTCCCCCTCTAATTACCCACACTCAAAAGCCTCTTATCAGAAAAGCAGGATTCTCAAGACCCATTTTACTATCCATAATTCTAGCTGTTCATATCCAACTCACTAGAGAAGTCCCCATGTACGCAGCACACAGGAAAACATACAGTTTTAAAACTGCTATATTGAAAATAGTGAAGTGTACACGTATAAAAATGACTGTAAACCCATGCTGGGCAAAAAAAGTAATAACATAGTCTACCTGCAATGGTTTGGGGTTCTGATCCACAGGAATGATGAGAACCACGATTTCAGATTCTATACTTAAGTATCCAAATACGTCACACTGTGGCACTGAGACATGCAGGCGAATTTTTTCAAGTATGTCAAGTACTGTTATAGGTTTTTTATTTGTTACCTGGAAGAAAACAAAGAACTTTGTTGATGATTGGACAGTATACAAAATTACGTTTCTCCACTTTATGTCATGCTAGAAAACTTGTTCCAGCCATTAAAATACTACTCAGTTCTATTCTCTAGCAAAAAAGACACAACCCCCGCCAAAGCCATAAAAATAGTGAAAGGAAGAAGGGGAAAACATGGCTTATTTCTTAAATTAACCACAGTTTTGATATGTGTTATCCTCCACCTTCATGATTAGTGTGTGTGTGTATCACGTACCTCAAAATAATGTAAATGGTTATCTGTTACAGTGGCTTGTACTCCCATGCTGGGAAACAAGAGACAGAGCAACCCTACCAGCTGGCACTTCTTTCTCATCACAGAACTTGTTTCCAAGAGCCACCAGAAATGAAGAGCTATGCCTTTGTGAAGACAGATGTATGTTTGTATTTATAAGGGAACATGTGACATTTCAAGAGAACTACATAACTACCAGGTAGATATATCTTGCTCTTAAAATTCTGCTATCTATATCTGACAAACAATAATTTGATTCTACGTCTGTTTAAGGACTGCCACACGTTAGAAGTTTTTCACCCGTTTTCCAGGTCACTTCTGGAGTGTTGAACAGTATAGACATCAACACAAATACTTCACTTGTGACTTCTGGTCATTCTGCTGTGTTGTTTTCTAGCTTTAGCTGCAAGAGATACATAGTCCTTATCCTACTGTAGCTTAGTTTCTTTTAAGACCACTGATACAGGACCTCATCAAACAGAAATCTAGGAAATCCAACCTGAATAAGATTTGCATAGTGTCACCCAACACTTCCATTGATAGATCTTTATAGATAGATAGAGGGATTTTCTTGTCATAATCCCGTTAAAACACACACTGACATTGGTATTTAAAAAAGAAAAATCAAGTGCACATGCAAACATGAACTGTTTTGCTTCATGAGGCATTATCATTATATTACTCTATTTTGTTGTGATATTGTGCCAAATACTGAGGTAACTCAAAGTGCATAAAACAATATAACTTAAACATAAGACAGTATCAGAATTAGGTCATGTACATTAGGAGATATTGAGTTGGCAGAATAATATTAACAAAATGGCCATAAATAACAAATATGCATTGTATTATAAATATAAATAACAAATATGCATTACCTTGCCTATTGCTGCTCCCCAGCAGTAGTTTTGGCAAGGAAATGGGGCTTAGTGTTTGGAACCTTTGTCAATTCAGTGACTATTTCAGTCTTGTTGAGATAAATTCAATATGTTGCATGGTCTACAGCACCTTGGAAGATCTGCTCATATACCCAGAGCAGCTGTGTTGCCATTGCACTATTCAGCTACCACATGAGGGCTGAGAGATCTGGACCAGAACACCTCTCAGATTCCATTTTCTCAAGATGAAAATCCTGCTGAATTATGTTCCAATAGCCTATTACTTCTGTGATTTATCATTTAAACATTATTTATCTTAATCATCAAATGCCTCAAAATCCCCTAATCTATGTGAATTTAGCACCCACAAATATCAGTGATAAATACCTGTTATTTAAATACCTGTTGTTTAAATGAAACATAAGCTAAAATTTTGTGTACTTTTGAAGACTTCCTCTATATTACCAGTCATGTATTCTGGTACCAATTAGTGGTCAACTGGGATAGTAATGGTAGCACAGAGGGAGCTAAAACAGAGCTTTCTCAATAAACTGCCCTGGATCTGAAGGATCACCTTAATCTGACTGGGATAAGTGCAAGAGTGAATGTTTATTTGTGTCCTTTAACCAGACTGTCTAAAAAAACAACAAAAAAAAAAAACTCTGGAGCAAGTCCAGAGAAGAGCAACGAGGCTGGTGAAGGGGTTGGAGAACAGACCCAATGAGGAGCGCCTGAGAGAGCTGGGGTTGTTTAGCCTGGAGAAGAGGAGGCTGAGAGGAGACCTCATTACTCTCTACAAGTACCTGAAAGGTGGTTGTGGAGAGGAGGGAGCTGGCCTCTTCTCCCAAGTGACAGGGGACAGGACGAGAGGGAATGGCCTCAAGCTCCGCCAGGGGAGATTTAGGCTGGAGATTAGGAGGAGGTTTTTCACGCAGAGGGTCATTGGGCATTGGAACAGGCTGCCCAGGGAGGTGGTTGAGTCACCTTCCCTGGAGGTGTTTAAGACACGGGTGGATGAGGTATTGAGGGACTTGGTTTAGTGTTAGATAGGAATGGTTGGACTAGAAGATCCGATGGGTCCCTTCCAACCTGGTTGTTCTGTGATTCTGTGCTGTGATTCTGTATTACTACCATGAGACAGACACAGTTCAATATTGTTTGTCTTTACCTATTACTAGTAATTTAAACTGCAAACCTGAATGTGCTTGTTTGTGCCCGCTCTAATTCTGTTTTGCTTTGCATTTTAATTAAATGCCCATATCTGATATTAATAAAGGAAAATATACAGTATAAAGAAAAAAACCTCAAATCATACACTACTGAAAAAGTATTTGGTTTTATAACAAGTTAACTTTTCAGGAGAGAGCATATAGTAAATTGACCTTGCCATGCACCATTTAACATAAAGCAAGATTAAACTGTTTACCCTTGCAAAAGTATCCAGCTTTTCTTTGTCATATAAGATTCTCAGCATTCCAGCACATAGAGGACAGCAGGCTCCTACGTGAATAAAAAAAACCTCAGAAATAAAAGCAAATAGTCTTTTCATTTTAAGTAAGCAGAGGTCCAAAGCTGAACATTAACGGAGAACGAACTACCAAAGCAAAGTAAATATTTCTATTTGATAGCAGATCTGCACAATTTCTAAGACTTTTTAATGTTGAAAACATTTATAATGCAAAAGCAGTCACCTTTCAACACTCAGGATGAAGTTTCATTTGTTTCAAGATGATGCATTGTTGTAAGCAAAAACCAGAAACCATGAATTTCAAGAGCTGAAATAGCTAGGAAGTGACAGAAGCAATTATGCACACTGCAAACATTAATTTATGCAGCTACACCATGCCGGAGCTTAGAATCTCTATGTCATATGAGGGGGAAAGGACTTCTCTGATAGCAGAAGCATGCAATATTTCTCTTACTGCTTTTCCTCACTATCTCAGAAACCACAGGGCTAATATTTCAACTTTCTACCCATAACTGTATATTTAATTCATTCCTTCAACCTATTTTATGCAATTCACATTGACAGAGTGACTTTTACAATAATGACTATAATACCAAAGCACAAAAAGGAGCCTTTTTCAAACCAGTGAATGAGAAAAATGCATAAAACTGTTTCTTTCTAAAAACTGAGCTTTCCTCCTTCTGTGCATTACCTTTGATTAGTTACTGTTCCATACGGGAAGTATTTGTGAAAACAATAAAAAACCACTTCAAAATAGCACAACTACAAAACTACTCCTACTGTCTTCCTCTCTCAGAGTACTGTATATACCTATGGTATCTTACTCTGTCTTCCAATTAAATATAATCTTTGTTCTTCTGGGAACTTGACTTGGATGACAGTTTGGCATTCCAGTGTGGTATATGTGCAGCTATTTCCGAAAAATTACTTGCCCGATTCTGAGTGACATTCTACCCTAGATACCACAGAACTCATTTGTTTCTCCCAAACCAGTCCTACAGGGACAGCTGCAAGTTTCTAAAGACTGAAGGAGCGTGACTTCTAGAGCCAAGGCCTTTCCACTTTAGAACTGCTTGGCTGAGTCCTGATACTGGCTTGTTCCAGCCCTAAGTAAAGATCTCTACTTCATCCTTTCTCTTAGTTATCTTGAAGACACGATAGAAGACAATGTTTCTCCAAACATACACCCATTTATACACAAAGCCTGGAGACCCTCTTCACCTGCAGTAAACCTGAACAATGAATTAACATACCTGGTGCAATTACTGGTTTGCAGCCAGTAGCAGAAAGCGGGGGACATTTAACGAAGGCACACTCTGTATGGAAACTGTAGTCTGAGAGAACACCTACAGCCTGGCAGGGTCCATAATAGTCCACAGCCACACGGTCAGAATAGGCAGCACAGACGCTGCTGTAGGTTTCCCCATTATGTCCACATACAGGTTCCAATGACTTGCAAAATGGCTGAAACACATGGGAATGTTTCAAAGATCACAATATTCATGCTATGGGCAAAACTTCAGAGTAGTTTTACCATTAGGAAAACCAAAGTTACTGGGAATTTGCTGATAATACTGTCAAACATTTAAAAAATAGGAAATTTAGACTAAATAACCTGCAAGTTTATGAATGAGAAATAAATGCAAAGAATAAGAACTTAAAAAAGGTGACAGGAAAATATAAGTTGGAATCTGAGGAACGTACAATGTGATGTTTTGGGAAACAACAATTTTTGTTCTGTGCTAATGCTTAAGTGAAATGACCATGTCATATAAACTAATCCACTTATTAAAGATTACTATAATTGTATTATGTAAGAAACAAGAATTTGATTAATAAAAATAAGTTTGAAAAAGTTTCTATTATAGTATTTATTGATTAATATTTTAATGACTTATTAAAATTTTATTGATCCATTCACCACAGTGTCTTTTGGTGTTCTTAGAATTTAGTGTGTTTGTCCACGCGTGTTCAGTCACCATCCCTAGCAGTATTTAAAAGATGTGTAGATGTGGTACTGGGGGACATGGCTGAGCAGTGGATTTGGTAGTGTTAGGTTTATGGTTGGACTTGGTGATCTTAAAGGTCTTTTCCAACCTAAATGATTCTAAGATTCTGTGTATTTCTAACTAGACACTTCTGTCAAAAGCATGTTTATTGGTGAGACCTTTACATCTATAACAACAGATCTGTTGTGTCCATTTTCTTTCTAAAAAACATCTAACATGGCATTTGATTCAAACACATGTAAAAGTCAAAGAAAAATGTAATATTGTTTCTTCCTATCCCACCTGTGCATGTTTATTAGCCCAAAACATTCAAGAGGTCAAATGCTAATAAACTTAAGCCTCTGAATATGGACAGAAGCAAATGGAATTGCTGTCTCCTTGCAGACAACGTATGAGTAATACTGTGTCTAAAGTCTTGTGAAATGACACAGCTAGTTCTATATTTTCTTTTAAGTCACCATAGTTATATGATCACTATAAATCCTCTACCATAACAAGATAGTTACAGCTTCTATGTTACACACCTAAGCTAACAAAAGAACAGATAGAGAACTAGTAAATGTGAGCACTCCAATTGTTTCATATCTTGCAGTCATCTTCCCTATAAAAGGAAGAGTGAAAAGTTAAAGCTATCAGTGGCAAAGACTTAGTGAATGTGGGTAAAACTAGACACATAACTGCTGGAGAAAAAAACACAACCATGCAACATTTCTTAGATTCTTACTGTTCAAGAGCTGAACATTCTCTGAGTATCTCATGAGAGATCTGATGTGTAATGAGAAGAATTATCTGTACTTAACGAGGTTGCTGAAAAAGGGCAAGAAAAAGAAGGTATAAAGACAGAAAGCAGAACCTATAAGTGGGTTAAAAGAGCAATAGCATTTTTAACATAGGAAAACCCTGAAAAAAACATTCTGTATTTTTAAGAATATCTATCAGTTGAGACTAAGAGAAGGTCTCAATTTAACATTCATCATTTGAGAGAAGTCTGGAGATGAACAGCCTATCAAAAGTAAAGCAAACAACTTTGAAAAGACTAGCTCCTGATTTTTCTTGTAAGCAACAGAAATAGCTTGTCAACCAAGACTGTAGGGAGCAGTGGGATGGCAGAACTAAACCTAATCCCAATCCTTCTCTGTGATTAATACAAAGAATAATACAGTCCAGACTGAAGAAAATATTGCAGACTATCTAGTCTCCCGCAAAACTTGAGTGTAAACAGGTTCTGAACAATAAACTTTGTAAACCTGGGTCACAATCACATAAAATAGTAAGGTATTTTATGAATAGGAACTAATTGTTCTTATAAACAAGTTCAAGTTGCTGAAAACTAACATTTAACTAAGCAAGGAATGGCACAAATTACTGTAAACATGCCTCAGTGCAAGCTTTAATAGTGAAAAATATGGGAAGACTTAATATAAATATCAGAGTATTATACCCAAGAAAGCTTAAGTAAAACTTTTAACAGGCTTTGAGACAACTATTAACTAAAGCAGAGACACTTGACAAAATTCTGAATATAATTTTCTAAGAAATTTTTTTTATACTAGTGAAAATTGAATTTTTAAAGGATTACTTTCAATGAAAACATTTTTGTAAGCTATAAAAACAAAAATATTGCAAAGTTGAACATCAAAGAACCAAGAAGATCTGATATCCATTGCTAGAACCACTTCCTACCTGGCATGGTCCTCGGTATGCTAAACTTTTTCCTTTTTGGTACAAAGTACACAAGTTGCTATATTCCACATTCTCTGTGTCACAAACAGGATCCCGTGTCTGCTCACAACTTAACTGCCTTGGCACACATTCATGCTGGCTACATTCAAACTTTTCAAAACTAGTCAAGCAAACTTGTTTCTTCGGTATGCACCTGCATAAAAAAACATTCATAGAAAAGACTTTCAGTTAAATCTTTCCAGTGCTTTACAACTACTTATGGCTCATCAGAGCTGCAGGAAATACATGTGATAAAATATTATGAATTGCCAATTTCAGGTCCCATCACAAACCTGAAACTGGTTCACACCATATTTAGTCAATGCATGTGAATGCAAATACAGTTTCCAATAATATTAATCTTTCACCAAGTACTTTTCAATGGATTTTTGAAAAAGGTTTGGATAAACTTATTACCTACTCCCAAGCCTCATTTTTTAAGTGTATATTTAAGCAAAACTAGAGAAAACATGAAAACAATGAACTGCCAGAGAAAAAGATTATATTGCAGAGGTCTAGCCTCTCCCTTCTTTGAGAATGTAGTGAAAACAAGACTTATAAGATAATATGGTTTCAATTACAAATATATACTTGGATACCAGGTTTATAGGTTCAATATACTATATCACATCCACTCACAAGGATGACTGCAATCAAGTGGGAAAACCTAGCATTAACATGATTTCCTTTTTTTAGAATGTCATCCCTCTCAAGCCTTCAAAGCAACAAACCTTCTTTCCCCTTTATACTATGTATGTACATTCTGTGGTCATATCTGCAACACATCTACCACATGCCCTGCATAAATGAATTTAAATGATGTAACACTACATAAACAATACAGAGAACTGGCACTTATTACAGTCCATTACTAAGTATGGGGAATAAAAAGCTACTTCAAGTGGTCATTTTTACTGACGTACTCCAAAAGTAAAATGTTACAATATCAACACATTCAAAGTAAATCTGATTCACAAGTAGATGATGCCAAACAAAAGCTCAAAAAATATATTCTGCTTTTACCTGTGATTTTTATTACAAGGGTTAGGGTTACAAGAATCCTTGGAAATGCATGATCCAAATTCAAACTGATTATCCTGGAGCCCAACACAACGAGCTATACAGGCACTTGGATATGTGCGCCCATTTTGACCACATACTGGTACAAATTGATCCACACAGTTACACGGTAAACCTGTGAAAGCAACACACAAAACAGGAATTTGGTGGACACTTACTTTCTATGATGGATGATACAAAAGGGATCACTAACCTATCTTTGCCTTGCAGCAAACACAAAGATACACCATATATTCAGTCACTTCCTCCCTTTTATAATTTAGCAATGCTATAGCACATACGCACTTATAAGCAATAAGAAGGAAATTTGTGCCCTGCCTCTTCGCTAATTCTACTCTGCTTTCTCCACATTTTTCCCATATTCCTTATCTCTTGTCCTTGTCACTGCCTATTTTTTATGCATCAGTTAAGGTTTTACTTTTTAAATACCAATTTTTTTTTTTCTAAAGGTATGTGTTTATTCTGAAGTGCAGGTTGGACATGAGTCCAAATAGTTAAAAGAACACATTAATAACAATTATCGGTTATTTTCTGTTAATACTACAGAAAGAATTTAGAAGCTAATCCTCACTCTAAGAATATTAAGCTAACAGTTTCCATAGTTTGGCAAGTTACCTGTAAATTTCCGACGTTCATCTTCTGAACTGTGCTCATTCAGACATTGACGCGTAGAACATACCAAATTCCCAGCAAAACATGAACAAACATTACAATCTATATTAAATGACGTTCCATGGCCTTAAAATAAAAGAAATTAAGTGAATGCTTACAATTGATGCAAATATACAATAAGACGATACAGTCACATGTATTACATAAATAATACATTTTCAATATTAACTGTTTCAGTAATTTCCCTTATTAATTTTCTTTGTACACTGAAATGCCTATCTTTTATTAGATTTCTAGTTTTGCTTTATTCATTTAAAGAAGTCATCTGTTCACATGTAGTTTTGATTAATTAGTTAAACAACCACTCCCTCCTTTCAAAGCTTGTATAATTTACTTTTTAAGAACAATTTAAAGATGCAAACTGACATACACTCAGGGAAGAAAAGAGGCAGCATAGTACACAGTATTAGGTTAATGCAAAAATAACTGTAATTTTTAACTATCAACTTTAAGGCAGTACATCTCAATTTAGAATAAAATGTATTAATTGAAATAAGAGCCATAAGAATCTACACATATTTGCTCAAAAGAAACAAGTCTATTTATTCCAGTAGTAAAGAGTAAAGATTTGGGAGTACTAGAACTGATTAATTTTTTTAGGGCATTTTGAGCTGCTGCTTGGCTGTGGAAAATCTTCTCTTGCAGGAAGTTGTTGAGATGATTGTAATTGTGGTAATCGGTGGGAGAGAGGTTTGGTGAGTAATCTGGGTGAGGTAGAGTTTTGTAGTCCAGTTAAATAAGTTTAATCCAAAATAAGTACCACAGTTTACAATAAAACCAGCAATTATTTTTTGCACCAACCTAGTACTTCTATGAATTCTGGCTAGCAAGCTCCATACTTTTAAAGGTAAATATTTTGTATAGATATACGCTTCTCCAAAATTAATTTTAAGTAAGACTGCTAAACTTTCAGCCATAGTCTCACATACAATGCAAAACTCCTCTGTAGTGCTCATTTTCTTCCATTGCGTGTACCTTTTTGTCAAGAGCTAAAAAGTGACAGTGCTTCATTCAAGTCTTCACTGTTTAGCAATATCCACTCCAGTTGTAATTTCAGCCTCAACAAGCAGTACAAGTTACAAGGCAGCTTTGTCCAAAGCAGAGAACAAGAAAGGCTAGAGCAAAGCTGAACCGAAACTCAGACCCACACTCGGGACAAGACGCACACAAGTAGATAGGTCTGTGTTCACTCACAGGCTTTCAGAAAGGAGCCCTTAATGACACAACTGATACCACCACAGCTGCTTTTTGAAGATGAAGTAATCTGCATTTTATAAATTCAGTAACTTTTTCATACATGAATCTAAGAATCAAAGTACAAACTTCAGGCATTTTTCTTCAATTTAGCAATTCCAGTTTGGTTTCGTGAACTGTTTATATGACTGTCCTTAACTGTGCTGTATGATTTATGTAAAATCAATTCACATTGGTGACAATCAACCTATCCATAACCAGGTCAGTTATCAAAGACTACCAACACACACAGAACTCTTCATGTAAAAAATAAGAGTAACTATGCCTTAAAAGTAAAGCAATCCTCTCTAATCTCTTTTCAAAGGATTGAGTGGAGATAAGGATTAGAATTTTAAAAAAATATTACAGGGGCACAAGGAAAATCCTTAGGTTCAGAGTAAAGTGCAACTGACTTAAGATTTACTTGAAAACACTACAAGATTAATGGCTCTACCACAAGAAACAATTCTCCATGAACTTCTCCAACGCGAGTCCTTGCCATGGGTTACAGTCCTCCACAACCTGCTCCACCATGGATTTCCATGCGGCCCTAGCCTCCTTTGGGAGCCTTCATCTGCTCCAGTGTGGGGTCCTGCACAGGCTGCCAATGGATATCCACCAGGACTCCTAATGAGCTGCAGGGTGACAGCCTGCTGAGTGATAGTCTCCTCCATGGGTTACAGGAGAATATTTGCTAATGCATCTGGAGCACTTCCTCCTGCTCCTTTGCCACTGCCCTTAGTCTGCACAGTTGTTTCTCTCACATTTGGTGTCTGCAGGCTATTTCTTCCACAGGTCCTTTATTTTTCTCCACCAATTTGCCGGCCTGGACCACGTGTTCCCGAGATCATCTGCTGCCTCTGCTGTGGTGATTTCTTTCCCTCTCTCTCTCTTTCTCTACCACCCCCTCCTCATTAACTCATAGTGTGCGTGCTGGATCGGATTCTAGGGACTTGGGTTGTTTTTGGGGATTCATTTCTGTAACTTTGGGTGGTTGCACCCCCTCCATGTCTTTGTTGTGCACCCTGGTATCTTGGTGTGTTTAGGTTTGCTGCAGCCAGAAATAAATACTGTTTTGATAGTCACCCTGGGAGTGACCTTAATGGCCTCCAGATCGCCACAGACAAATGAATCCACTTTCCCCCCTTGTCAGGGCTGGACACCAGGTTGTGACAACAGTTCAGTATTGATTTAAACAGTGGAACTCTCCATCATATGCAAGAATTAAACAAGCATTATATGTAGGGATGCAAACATTAACTTTTGTGTTTTCTGATAATGCTCTGCACTCAGATATTTACCTTACTGCTTGAGGAACAGCTGCTGCATGAAGATAAAGTTACTCAGACTTACTTTTTCTTTGTCCTCCCACAATGCATGACTTTTGGAGGTCGACACAACGCATCTCCATGCAGTTTTCTAGCAATCCACTATGTCCACAGGTACAAATCTTGTAACAACCAACATCACCAGCTGAGGATGGAACCTGAATAAGTGTACCTTGACGGACAATAAAATCTGAGGCTTCCCCGAGTTTGCAACCTACATACAAGGACAAATTTTAGCTCATGTTTAGTAAATACTATGGAAAATGCCACTACCAAAAAATATCTACAACTTTTTGAAATGTGAAAAAGGTAAGATGTTCCTAAAGCAGCCTCGTTCTCACCCTTTCAAGAAATACTCTCATTTCATAGAGGCAGCAAGTAGCAGAAATAGAAGATACTTGCTTGAGACAATATTCTGAAGCACCAGTAGAAATGTCACTTCACAGAAAAAGACTGGTAACTCCAATAATTCTCAAATAATCTCATCTTCCACAGTTCTGTTGTAGTATGAAAGATATGTGATATAACAAATGTCACATATCCTTCACTCCCTCTGATACACAAACTGAATTAAAAAGTCTCACAAGCAAAGCCAGGCCATTTGACCTCTCTCATGTATTTTATTATGTCCTCCTTCCCTACTTGTATCTCTTATGTGAGCACTGAAGGACTCTCATAGATATGAAGAGAGGAGAAAGGGAGAAAAGCAGGAAAACTGGATTTAAAAAAAAAAAGGAAAATAAGAAAAATTATTTCAAAAACTGCAAAGAATCAATAATAAAAGAACTAGATTAAAAACACCCTAGAAGTGATGAACTAACAAATCCCCCAAAACTTTCAACCAATAAAAAGACTGATGTCAAACATGAAAACTCAGCTTCCAACCTTTACAGGAAATACAATCATAGAATCATAGAATCACCAGGTTGGAAAAGACCCATCGGATCATCGAGTCCAACCATTCCTATCAAATACTAAACCATGTCCCTCAGCACCTCGGCCACCCGTCCCTTAAACACCTCCAGGGAAGGTGAATCAACCACCTCCCTGGGCAGCCTGTTCCAGTGCCCAATGACCCTTTCTGTGAAAATCTTTTTGCTGATGTTCAGCCTAAACCTCCCCTAGCAGAGCTTGTCCCTTTGAAAACTCTGGGTAAGCTTGCTTTTAGATCTTCTGCCCCATTTTTAAGAAGGGCAGAAAAAATAATCCTGGGAAGTACCAAACTGTCAGCCTCACCCCTGTGCCTGGGAAGATCATGGAACAGATCCTCCTAGAAGCTATACTAAACCACATGGAGGATGAGGAGGTGATTAATAACGGCCAGCATGGCTTAATCAGGGGCAAATCCTGTATGACGAACCTAGTGGTTCTACGATGGGGTAACCACAGTAGTGGACACAGGAAAACCAATGAATGCTATCTATCTGAATCTCTGTAAAGCATATGACATGGTCCCCGCAACATCCTTCTCTCTAAATTGAGAGATAAGGATTTGATGGGTGGACTGTTTGGTCGATAAGAAACTGGTTTGATGGTTGTATTCGGAGAGTAGTGGTCAATGGCAAGATGGAGATCTGTGACTAGTGGTGGCCTTCAGGGGTCCAATATGGGGACCAGTGCTGTTTAATGTCTTCTTCAATTATATTGACAGTGAGATCAAGTGCACCCTCAGCAAGTTTGCACATGTGCCATATCACTTCATTCCTGAGCCCTAAACTTAGGCACTCTGAATCCAGTGAAGACTGAATCTGAATTCAGCAAGAGGGAAGCTCTTAAGAAAAAGTTTAGGTATTAATTTACTCAGACTGGAACTAGTCACTCATGAGCTGCTGGAGAGATTCTGAGAAGTTGACCTGGACTATGAAGGATTTGGGACAATTCCGTGTAAGATACTATGTTTAATACAACACCTAAATTTCTGCCAATGCAAATCCCAAAGCACTTTGTATTCCACTGGATTCTCAGAGCTCTCAAAATGTCCTCCTGAGATTGACAGCCCGATTTCATTAGTTTTGAGGCAAGACACAGTGTCTATTTATTTCACTAGAAAGGCAAATAATGTAGATATGGCTAATAATGGATGGATATACAGAGTACATATGTCATGTTGTCTGCAGTAGCAGCGAGCTGCATTGTATTTGCAGTGTTGCATACTTATAATTTAAATAGCAGGCAGGCTGCTTAGAGATCAGGTATGGATATTTATTCCTTCTGAACCAACACAACTAATATGTCTTCTGAAAAGACACTATGTTACAGTGGATAATAAAAATAGAAACATATGAAGGAAAGAAAAAAGCTAGAAGATAAGCTACAGTTTCAGAAAACAAAAGATAATTTTGACAATAGTTCTTTTGGGATACCAGCAATTAACTTTAAAACTGTCAACAAAATTTCAATAACATATTGTTATCAGCAAAATTCAGGTGAACAAAAGTCTAAAACTCCTTACCTGGCACACAGAAATACGGAAGACATAATTCTCCAGATTGACACCCTTTTCTATTTACTTCGCATAACTGATTAGCTGGACATGGATTTGGATTACATGGATGTGTTACATCTTCCACAATGTTACCTAAAGAACTCGGACCTGGAAACACAGTATACAGCACCTATATTAATTTAAATCAGCTTTATTTTTCTTCAGTAAAACACAGCATTACTTACATTCAGTAAAATCACATTTTTGACAATTCCGTAACTTTTTTTTTTTAAACTATAGTTGTACAAGCTTGAAATGACAAGGTAGTTAACTTATTTCAAAAGGTCAGTTCTCAATCCTGGAAATAATGAGCCAGATGACTCTTCACAAGCGAAATATATTTCCTCTGTTTTGCCTCCTCTATATGACAAAAATACACGTTGACAATGACCAGCAGTTTAATCAAGAGAAGTCCCATAGTCATGATTAAAAAACTGGAGGTTTAAATATACTTGATGTTTAATCAAGTTTGCTACCATTGATAAACTTTTGTTTCTGTCTTCCCTTTAACGCACTAACACTATCCTCCTGTTACAAGATTAAGAAAAGGGAAGACAACATGGAAACGCAGCAGCTAAATGGAAAGAACTGTTCATAGCTTCAATACATTGCCTCTTCAGAAACATTTGTTGAGGTGTGCTTTCAATTGCAGCTCTTACTAACCAAAATTTTACTGGTTTCAAAGGTCCTGGGATTCTGAGAAAGAAATATCAAAATTTAATTTGGAAGAATGTCCAAAATGGATAAATCCTGTAAAGCTACAAAAGTCTAAATCCTACAGAGATAAATACACAATAAGTAGCAATAGGGAAGGGTAGATTTGGAAAATAATATATAAAGATGCATTTAAATGGAGTCTAGAACCAAGAAGAAATTTTACTACAATTATGTTCCACACAGAGGGATGAAACATGTTATAAGAAAACAGAATTGCAAAAACTTCATCTTTCCATATACCTACTAAATGCATGTTCTATTGCACCAAGAGCTAAGCTGTTTTTTGGTTATTCTAACACAGCTGAGTTTATGCACCAGGCAAGAGTATAAATTTGCACATGAAGAAGTTGTGCTCTAAGTCACGCTGTTTTTTAACTGGTGTTTGAGATCAGTTTTCCCAAGCATATCCAGATTTTACCCTGCAAACAAACAGTGCTGGTCATTTTATTATTATAGTACTATTTAGCATGTAAGAAAACTTCTGGAACAGTTTTTTTTTTTAAAGTAAGGTGAACTGGTCTGTCTTCAAGTATGTAAAAAACACTGAACTTTGGCAAGCCAGATGGTAGAGATTAGTCTACTTGCACTGGATATGTAAGGTCCCTAAAAGAGGAGCGTGGTGCGTTAGCCTTGGCTAACAGCCAAATTCTCACTCAGTCTCCCCACCCTAAATGGAATGGGTGTAAAAAAAAATCAGTTGAACAGGAATAGAAAAGCTTGGGAGTTGAGATAAAGACAGGGGGACTGTGAAGGAATTGCCATCACAAGCAAAATGGAATTGACTTGGGGAAAATTACCTAAATTTGTGACCAATTAAATAAATATCCAATTACAGGTTCAGGTAACAGAAACAAAAAGAAAAACATAAAAGCAACTTCTTTCTTCCTCACTTTCCCAGTTTCACCTTCACTCCAGACTTCTCTATCCCTGCTCAAGTGATGCAGTGGGGACTGGGAAGGAGGGCATGATAGTGACTATGGTCAGTACACACCCGTTACTCTCTGCCACTTCATTCCTTGTCACCCCTTTCCTCTGCTCCACCACGGGCCCTCTGTGGCCTGCAGCTTCCTTTGGTGTGCACTCGCCTGCTGGGGTATGGGGTTCTCCACAACCTGCCTTGTGGGAATCTGCTCTGCCATGGTGCACCTCCCTTCTCCTCTGATCTTGGTGCTATCTCTGTTGTTTCTCACCCTTCCTTTGTCCTCTACCTGTCTGGCACTTTTTGTCCTTCCTTAAACATGTTTTCACAGAGGCATCATATACTTTCCTAAGGGGCTCAGCTTTGACCTACAGTGCCCATTGCCAAGCTGGCTGTGTCTGGCACAATGACATCTTCCTGACATCTTGCCATGCAGCCTCCACCACGACCAAACAACCTTGCCAATAAACATCCAATAAAAGGAGGAATAAACATCGTGAATTATGGCAATTAAAAAAAAATAACACTTTTTCTAATATGCTAAATAAAATGTCTCAAATTCAATATGATTTCCTTTAAAAGAAATAATAGAAGTTTTTAAAAGCAATGATAGGCATTGAAAGTATCTCGGTTACTGTTTTTGTTGCATAGTATCAACACTTACTTAGGTATGTATCCAGTGGGATACAGTTCTCCAAGTCATCTGTTGGAGATAAGAGCTCACAAATACTTTCAGCTGAGTGGCCCTCAGGGAATTTATTATGATCTCCACATTTCTTCAGTATTTCCACGCAGTCTGATCTTCACATAAATAAAGGAATAGAACTTCATGAACATTAGTTGAAGAAAAAAAGTCTTTCTTTTCACATTCTTCCCTTCCCTGAATCCACAACTTTCCCCTTCAGCCTCAAGGTAGTGTGTTTGTACATGTATATGTACATCCTACATTTTGCAGATAGGGGGAAGAACAAATTTGTGACACAAGGACAGAAACTATAGCTCACGCTACTCTTGCTCTACTTTGGACTTGATGATTTTTACTTTCTATGGCAACATATATGTATGCATTTCCTTGGTTTACTAATGTCTAATCCAGTTTTAACTCATTACCTGTACTACTAACTGGTCGCTTTTCTACCCAGTCACTGGCTTTCAATATTTCTTTTTTTTTCAAAAAAATAAACTTCATTTTTTTTTTCAAATCTTTCTGTCAGTTGAAATTCATTAGTAGGTTCCAAAACCTAAAAAGAGGAAAGGCTTTACATACACCACAGGGAGCCAAAAAAGCACCCCAACAATAAATCAGCTTTACAATGGAATCATACACATCCACCTCATCAACAGGAAAGCATCTTCCATTTACAGTAACAGAGATTCAAGCAGTGGAACTACACAAGCTCATATTCGTGTTGTGTTTGCCCTGCCATGTTTTTCTACCATAACTCAAACACAGTTCTATAGCATCTTTTTAGTTCTCATTAAAATCCTTAGCAGAAACTCTACACAGATTTTTTGCCCTCACAATACTTACTTGCAGATAATACTTCCTCTAGATTTGCTGTGGCAAGGCTTAATCTGCAGTGAACAGGCAATTGCCTTCCACATTTCTGGTTGGCATTTTTTAATATCAAGTACGGGAATATTTATAAATGGCATCTTAATGCTTCCTTTCTCCCATAGCTTCATGTCATTCATGGCTCCCTGGTCTGATTGAGTATTGCAGCTCCTAAAAAGTTCTGTTGGTCTTAAAAGAAGAAGTTAAGATATGTCATGTGTACAAGAAAAAGAAAACACCATATATATTTAATGTTCACCATATGAATTCTACAACCTTATTATGGCTTTCTTTTTGTGCCGTAAAAGAGATTAATCCCTTCCACAGTTAAGCAAGATCAACATCAATTTGAATTATGTCTTCACGATAAATAAGCTCTTTAAGACTCAAGGTTAAAGCTCCCTTCTCACCTCTTCCTCTTAGATCAAATATAACTTAATTTTTTCTTGCCTGAAGACAGTTGACTAAAAAGCAAGTATCTGATATCCTGATAGTGAATGTTTAATGGTGAATCACTAATGCAAGTTGATACGCCATTTATATTTATCCAGGCTGCATCTATCATATATGTGATTCTACTACTCAAATAATACTCATGCAATTGCATACTGTTTAAAGAAAAGCCAGAGATCTTTAATTGCTAACAAAATTTCAAATGCTTTTTTTGAAACTCAAAACTAAATTGTAACATTGCAATTACTAATTCAGACAACCACTTTTAAACCATGCATTTAAATCATGCATAGAGTATAAAACCACAGAAGTACCTCTGAAAGAAAATGAATTTTGAAAAAGAGTAACATGTAAATTTAACAATAATTTTTATCTTATTTGTAATACACAACATCCCAGTAATCATAGTTTACTTGTTTATATAGTAAGACAGAGGAATATGCTGCTAATACATGATGACATTTTATAACTTCATAGGTTAGCTTTTATTATTGTATGTTTTGTTATATCTTATGTTAAGGACATTTCCAAAAATTTATTCTAAAGAAAAAATAGGTATTTTTAAATTACCTAAAAAAATATTTGCAGAAAGACAGCTACATATAAGCTTGAAAAACATTTTATTTAATTTTTGTAATCACAGCACAATAATTCCTTTATAAAATATTCGATGTCTCTCTCCTACCTGTTATTAAAATTAGTGCAGTAAGTAAGATTTCTACAGCCCAGCTGACAAGGTTCTCGTACATCTGCTAAACAGGTCAACATGGAAACTTCAACTGCATTATACTCACAAAAGCGATCAAATTCTTGCCAGCTCTGTGAATTGCCCCAGCTTGTGCTATAAAGTTTAGTGCAGAGCTCTCTGGAAAAAAAAATAGATGAAGAAAATACAGTAAAAAAAAATAGCAGTTGTTCATATATTATAGCAGAGCTTGTTGTTTCTTTGCCAGTTTCAACAGCCAACACTTACTGAGAAGACTGTGTTAGTGCCCACAAAGCCTGCAAGAATATCCAAATGTTGTGCTCAAAGCAAATAAGCCCACTTCACGGTTCTCCAGGTTTTCCAATTTTGCTTAAGAAAGCTAGAAAATCTTTAAGGTAATAAGACTGAAAGACTTCATGATATAAAAATGCAATATTCAATAAAAATGTAATAACTGGAAATCTGAACTAATGACTTTGAGAACCATCTCAGCTAATTTTTACTTGTAATAAATCTAGGTTGACATGATAATGAACAACTTAAATCATATCCTTCAACTTCAAATCACACCTTCCTCTCCTACAAAAATGACTGGTAAACAAAATATATTCTTTTATTTTGCCCTGATGTTTTAAACAGATGTACTATTTGTCACTTGTGTTTGAGACGTTTCCTGGTGTCAGTAATACCCTGCCACCTTGTTCTCAGCAACATCCTACAAACTACAACCGTTCTCATCCCAGTTGAGGGTATGGAACTTCAGTGTTCACATTAAAGTCTACTGCATATTGGAAATATGAGGGAAAACTCTATTTTTAGAACTCATTGTCAAAGCTAGCAACTAAAAGATATTATCTCAACTGCCATAAGCTACAATGTTATAAGAAAGTTTAACTCCAGGTCTCTACCACTAAGCTGACTGAAAGATTCTCCTGCATCCAGGATTTGTTGTTTTGTTACTGGAACTTTTGATATCAAAGGAAGTAACAGCTCCAAAAATCAACATTTGCAACTTATTTTGACACAGTGATACATCTGAAATGCAATCTGATCTAATTTTAAAGCAGGTAACTACTTTAAACTAAAAGTGCTCCAGTTAGTTATTTGCAAAAGCACGCAATTGTTTGCAGAAAGCCTTTTTCTTAAAATGCCTAAACAGTTCCATTATTTATGAAAATAAATTAACTATTATTAAATAAGTTATTTTTCATTGATGAAAGTCTGGATAGCATCAATAAGAAATAGTGCTAAGATTTTAACATGCAGCTATCAAATAACTGTGACATTTTAACATGCAACAAGTAACTGCAACTGTACAGTTCACTGTCCCCCCGGCTCGCTTTAGCATCTGGTTAAGGCCTCTTCATCTTGTTCCAATATTAGTTATTACAACAACAAGTACAGTAGAGGTTTTGTTAACTCATCACACCTGCTATAATAAGCTAGTGCTGAAAGGCAGAAAAGCGTGACTTCTCTTAGAGAACAGTATTTTTTGAGATACAAAGTATTGGACAGAATGTGGTACCTATCTGATTACCTAAACCTATATTTTTTTACAAGAATTCACAGAACTCCTTATTTGATGCACATAGCAGGTTATGGGCAAAGGCCTGATATGAGACAACTTCTGAAGCATTGCCATAATTGGAAATGCGAGTAGAGAGATACTGACCTACATGTGGAAGAATTTGCTTTAGAACAGCAATGGAGCTTAGCTCCATCGAGACCTGTGGAAGGTGGAGGGTGCACAGTGACTCCTGGGTGAACAGATCTTGAGCTCTCCAGAAAACACTGCCAAAGTGGATCCTGAGGGAGTGGCATTGTTTTGCAGCCTTCTATAAGTCCATCAACAATTTCAAGCTCTGTTTTCATTGACATTAGAATTCTTTTACAAGCAGTCTGACATGCATAGTCTTCTGCTCTATCACAGCAATACAAACCTGTTTAAAAAATTAAAAATAGCTAATGATCAAACATACAACAACAACCCAGGCACATGACATAATAGCCCTCACAGAAAAAGTGCTATAAAGAGGCTTTCCCTCCTCTTCAGATAATCTTAAATAACACTGTTTTTTAATTGCAAACTGAATCAACTCTAGGAAAAAATTTCCAATATGTAGAATTAAAAAAATAACAAAAATCAATAAAACAACTACAAACAAAAGCTTTCATTATATACATTGATTCAATTGCAATTATAATATAGAAATACATTAATACAATAACACATTTTATATAAGAAGTGCATACAATCCTCAAACATTTTCAGTATTTTTTATAACTTTCAGTAAAGAAGGATTTTTCTGTACTTACTATCTGTAGGATTTCTCATTGGATATGACTGGGTATAGTTGTTCACACAGTGTATAAGCTGAGGGCTAATAGATGCACAGTAGTTTTCAACTGCTTTAATCTGTGAAGGACCAGGAGATGAATCTGTCCGAAAAATTGCTTGGCAATACTCCCGACAGTTCGTATGATGACCTGCATAACTGCAACAGACTGACCCCACTGGGGAAATAAACCAACAAACAGAACACATAGGTTCCTACAGAGAAATGAAGAAATGAGTATGTCTGAACCACACACAATGCTGACAGTACTACTGTGAAAAGACAATAAAGCAATTTTTCTACGCTCTGTAAAAATAGTCTCTCTTTACAGAATGACTGAGAATATCTGTAACTAGATAAATTACATTTGTTTGTTTGGCTGGAGAAAATAAGTTGCTAAAGCAGCGCTGAACTCAAGTTCAAGACACCAGCAAGTCAGTTGAATTTTATCTTCAGCTGGTCTGTTCTTATTTAAGGCAAGCAGATTTGTTTTACAACTGAATTATTAGACAAATACTAATAGTAAACAAATAAATGTGAGTCGTATTTTAAAACTCATTCAAAAATATAATGAGATGGTATCACAATTCACCCATTTTTGTTATATTATCAAATATACAGTTCTATAGAAATAATTTTACTAGAATTAGAACTAAGATACTGATTTCTTTTCATTTTACAAAATCATCAAGGAACAAATCACCTGCACAGTGCAAGATTTCAGCTATGCATTTAATTTTGCTACTTAACATTTATCAAATCAACAAAGCATAAGGAAAAAAAATGAGTTTTTAAGCAATCATCTAAATAGGACAGAAAAAATACAGATAATTTAAAAATTAATATAAACTACATGAACAGCCAAATCCCCTTATCACTTGAGCAAGAAAATTTATGCATGCGGTTTGCCCTTCTATCAAACTGAATTAATATGATTCATGTGTATGTACATTCAAATTTATTACATTTTAGAGAAAAAAGGACAGAACAATGTAAAAGAAAAACAAAAAAAGAAACCTTAATGACATACTTACTTTCATTTCTGTTAATACAACTAAAGAGAGCATTCTGAAATCAAAACAAAAACAGTGTTATAAGCCAGAAAACTTATAAAAAAATGTAGGTGTCCAGTCATTTCTTATAATGAGCTAATAGGCCCAACTTTGTTATTATTTGTTCCAATTAGATTGGATTAAAACAAAACCACTAAACAAAACCACTGAAATTGGGAAATGAAAAGATGTGGGGCCACCCAAGTTCTGCATGCAATTGTAATAAAACAGGCAAGTAGTCAAGCAAGTAAATAAGGTAACTTTCCTGGACTAAATTACACATAGCATGCTACAATAGGACACCCACATTTTTTTAAATGACAATAAAGATTTTATGTGAAAAAAATAACCCTCCACAGATGCACATGTGCAAATGACAAAAAAAAAGGAAACAACATATACTCTGCTGTTTTGTTTCAGAGGACTCTAATCCACAGAGCAATCACAGGATCACAGAATGGTTTGGGTTGGAAGAAACCTTTAAAGGTCACCTAGTCCAACCCTCCTGCAGTGAGTAGGGACATCCTCAACTGGATCAGGTTGCCTCATCTAACTTGACTTGGAATGTTTTCAGGGGTGGGGCATCCACCACCTCTCTGAGCAACCTTTTCCAGTGTTTCAAAACCCTAAGCGTAAAAAAGTTCTTCCCAATATCTTGACTAAACCTCTCCTCTTTTAGTTTAAAATTATTACCCTTTTGTCCTGTTAATATGAGTCTCATTAAAAAGTTTGTCCCTGTCCTCCTTATAAGGCCCTATTAAGTATTGAAAGGCTTCAATAAGGTCTTCCCAGAGACTCCTCCAAGCTGAACAGCTCCAAATCTCTCAGCCTTTCCTCCCATCAGAGGTGTTCCCTCCTGATCATTTTCATGGCTTCTCCTCTGGACTCGCTCCAACAGGTCCACATCTTTCCTGTGCTGGGGACTCTAAGAGCTGGAAGCAGTACTCCAGGTCGGGTCTCACCAGAGTGGAGTAGAGAGGGAGAATCGCCTCCCTCTAGACTACTAAACTCTTGCCAAAAGCAACCATGATCTTCACCACCCTGAGAGAGCACACATATAAGCTTACTGGAACTCCATAAAAAGATGAAGTCATGAGGTTGAAATTCCAAAATGTAGTTGCCAGTTATCAAAGACTTTAAAATTATGATTGAGAAAAAGATGAAGAATTTGACCTCCCTCCACACTTGTTGGAACATCAGATTATAAAAAGTGACTAAATACATTATCATAGTGATAAAACACAATCCCTATCTTCATAAACTTCTTGATCTCCTTCATTTCCCCTATACCCATCACTAAACAAACTTGCATTTTACTTAGCATCTGGAGAAGAATACACAGATACTGTCATGCTGATCCATAAACATACTGTGGGACTAAAGTCTTGCTTTAGTACAGCAAAATGTCAGATCTCCTACTACCTCTACATAATAAAATGAGGAGATCTCAAAATGCACACTTAATTTAATCGCAGCAGTTCACTAGATTCTTAATCTGTGCTAGTTACTGGTGTTTGCTTCATTGCAGAGAAATGGGTATCCTAAATAATCTTTAGGGTATTTTTGTGAAAATGTGTACTGCTGCAAACAGTTGGAAGTGCTACATTTTTAAACTGAAGAAAACAAAACGTGGAATCATTGTGATATTTGTATTTTCCTTTTTGTCTTAGAGACCGTTTAGAGTACTGGACTTTGTTTTTCAATTTGTATTCTTTACTTGATTTCTTGATTTCATTTGAGTCAATTAATCTCTTCTGGCAGCACATCCTTATTTCTCCCCCTTCAGTCTTGGTAGGATTACAGTGGAAAGCAAAGTAAATATCAAAGCAATGAAATCTCCCAGGGGTTAACTCATAAAGATACCAGTAACTCCAACATCTGAATGCTGAGGATTTCCAAGCAGCTTACCCACATTTGGCTATGAAGAACAGAGAAGGTTAAATACAGAATTTATCTCTGTTTCATAGGAGCAGCACAAACAAGGAGACAGCTTCAGGTTACAACCCACACTTTCTGCACTCTACTGACTCTCCTTCAGAGGCATCTTAAATCCTGGCACCAGAATCAGTACATATTATAGAGTATCAAATTCTTATTTCATTGAAGTTATTTCATACTTATACATGTATTCCACTAGAGAACAGGAAAATTAAGTACCCAAGTAAAAACATGAGTCCTTTTAAAATATTGTTCTTAATTTTCACAGCTATCTGCATTTTCTTTTCTGTTGTTCATTTAAGAGTAGGTACTTTTAGAACATGTTGGCTCTCTATGTATGAATTAGCATTCCTGCATAGGCAGCTCTGGTGGAAATCTGAAGAGCCAAAAGAACTATCTTCTGTAGCAGAAGGTTGAAGACTTAGATTTTAACTGAGATTTGAAAAGCCTCAAGCCTTGATGTTACAGTTTGTATCGTGCCATTAACTCTTTTATTTTATGCTGTGATTAAATTTCAAGTTCCAACTTGCCAATCACCCTTTGTGCCATGTAAATCACGGTGCCACAATCCTGTTTTCTACAGTTTCACAATGATAAAATATTTTGGATAATACATTTTTGGCCAGTGGAAATATGTTAATAGTCAAACCCAATATTTCAAAGAGGACTGTTCCAATACTGTAGTAAACAGTGTCAGTTTCTTCTACTGACAGTCAAATAAATTTAAACCATGGGTAAACCACGGCGGATGCAGCAATGAAATAATGATCATAAGAGAATAAACACAAATCTAACTTGAAAATGCAAGTTAAGTTTTCCATCAACATCAGTGACTTATAGCTTTAGTGATCATAAATAAAAGCACAGGTCTACTGAGAACACCTCACACAAAAATTTGGAAGTCCACTTTACATAAAGTAATGCCCCAAAACCTCACAAATAACAATTCAGATAGTTCATTTTCACATTCTTCTAATGCCCTCTATAAAATTTGAAATCTTTTCTCCCAAGAGCACAGATGCTCCGTAATTTATCCAAGAGTGAGACTGAATTTGTAGCAACATTCCTCATTCCACCAGCAAGTTTTCAACTGATTCTCTTCAGATTTTCCCTCTTTACTAACCACACAGCAATTCTTCTCATCTATTCATCTATGTAACATAGATAAGGGACAAGACAACTCATGGAAACAAAGCACATAGACAGAGTCACGATCCTACATCTGTAAAGAATGGAATTATACTGTTGCGTAAAGACTCATGCCATTTTTATAGTACCATATATCCTTCTCTGTGGATGCCAGACAATGGTCATCAGAAAGTCACTGTGTTTCAATGTGGCCACCTGGTTTCTTTGGGACCTTCCATGTGTGAAAAAAGAAAAAACACTCAGATAGGAACGGTCATCACTCTGCTGAAAACATACTTCTCCATACCCAATCTGTTTCAAACACTGGAAGTGGCATACAAACCAGCCAGGTTGAAAGCATCACTCTAACTTTATTAATTAACACATAGGGACAGCAGAGGCTGCAGTCTGCCTGCCCAAGTACCTGACTATACTGTTAGTACAAACAGTACCTAGAATCATTATATAAAGTTGCTATTAACTCAACTAAAACTTGTCATGTTATTTAAAAGTTGAATGTTACAAAAAATTCTATTAAAAAGAAGTTCGGGTATACTGACATCCCTGGCTCTGTTAGCTCAGATTGCAGTTAAGACTATACACAAACCAGAGAAAAATGTTGAGAAGACTATGGTGTTTACCATCATTCCTTCTTTAAAAGGTCTCAAGTTGAGACAGAATTATCTTCTTACAGCATTTTTACACACCAATTTTATATAGGCAGAATGCCTTAACCAGATAACAAATCGTTCTGCACAATGATACTATAGTTCATAGACTGCTGAGTCATTGTAATAAAGCTCACATTTCTGTGTCAAGGGGAGTTAGTCTTCTATTTTCCACTTAGTTGTTTTTTTTTTTTTTTTTAAACTCTCCTATCCCTGTTCCTAGTTGCATAGTCTTGTGTTTACACTAGATCTAGCACTAATCATCAACTTCTCATGACCTGATTTTTCTCAGTGACCCTGCTGAAAACACTTTTTTTCTCAGCTCCTAGAAATCTGAACTAGTGAGTTCAACAGGTATAATACTAAGACAGAATAGGAATAGGAATCATCTTTTAGAAGGATTTGCCAAATGCCAGAGGCAGAGCAACGTATATTTTTACGTCTAGCAGCAGAAGGGAATGTTTGTGGAAAAAGGGCAGTTCCAGGAAGAAAGAGGGAAAAACTTCAGCTACACTGAGTTGTTAAAACAACTCATCATACTTCATGAAAATGTAGTGCCTGTAGCCACCACAGAACACAGTGTGCTAACTTTGCTCTTTGTGTTGGTCTGGATAATTTTTCAGTTTCACAGAAAACACAGGTACACAAGTGGGGAGCATAGCTCTACAGAAATGAGAGAATCTTAAAAAAAAAAAAAAGCTGCTTGCAAATAAAGCTGATAACAGCTTTATACCCTCAGTCTGCTTTGAATTACTAACTATAGCTTCATTACAGAACATAGGGTTAATGCCCACCTCCAGCAAAATAGCAGTCATTTAAGAAACAAGCAGCTTTTCTGCCCATTCAAACCTCATTCTGAATCACCAGTGAACTTTCAGAAGTGAAAGACAAAAAACTAAAAGACAAACCAGAGAGGTAAGGAAAAGTAAACAAAAAAAATCCCAACAACACCCCTCCACCCAAGAAGTACAAAATGATGTTCTTTTTAAGGAAAGAACTAAATAATCAAGATCTGGGGAAATGAGGGTAAAAAGGCACACACACAATGTCTGGTACTCCACTTTCAACTTGTGAACGAAATACTAAGTGAATAAAGACGACAATACTGAAAGTTACAAAACACAAATGTCATGATTTGTTTTACTTGTGCATTAACTCATCTTTCAGACTTCTCCTTTTATAAAACCAAACTTTGCTGAAACTGGTGATTAAAGCCAGTGAGAGTATAAGCAGAAGGAATGGAAAGTGGCAGGCAGACACAGACAATGCAGCCACCTATGCCTTACAGAAAACAGTCTCAAACATCTTTTGGTGTTATGGGAATTGACAAAGGCAACTGAAGTTTATCCAGTAGCGAACATTGTCCAGTCTTACCCACCAGACGCTCACTGAAGAAAAATTTTAGCCAGTACTGCAGGACCTAACTGGTTTCGCTCTTTTTGGAGCTCATCAGCTGCAGGTAACGGCTCAAAAACTAAAATGCATGCACACAAACACAGAGAACTGTTTGCTAAAGGAAGTCTCTTCTGCATTGTAAGGCATACTTTTATATATTAAAATCACTCCTTCTAAATGGTATCTTGCAAAGTGACAGCTGTGCTTTCACATCAGAAACTTTAGAATATTTTGCTAAAACCCAAAGACTATTTTCCTTCCTAAAAATTCTTATGGTATTTGTATTCCACTAACTCTGGCAGAAAAACACATTTACTACTGTTGGCTTGGGCAAGCTAATTGTGTTAAATATTTGAACATGGATCCTATACAATTAAGGTGATATTAATTCATAAGTAAAAAACACAGTTAAAAAATACACTAGGAAATAAAATACTTCACTTTATGAGAACAGTAGCGAAAGTCCTGTTAATCTCTCCTTGACTTCATTTAATCTTCAAATTTACCAACTAAAGACACAGTCATAAAGTTAACATCCTAAGGATTATTGGAGTCTGCTGAAGTTTCAAATGATGTTTCACATTTCTCAAGAACGTGCATTAATTAACAAGTAAGGCCAAGATTTTCCTCTGTTACATAAACCAGTAAAGAAGTGAGAATAGTAAGGTAAAACAAAATCACTGGAATTTAAATTTTGACAAGATCATCGAGTGTTCTATTAAACTTCTTTGAATAGCACAAAACCAAAGAGCACCAGAAGGCAAATTCATAATAATATTAGCTACGATGTCTAGTATATGGTCAGAGTCCACACTGAATTTGTTACATAGAACTTCCAGAGGCTACACACAGCAGGGTGCCTTAGGAGTTCATTAAAACTGTTTTGGGATCCTTTCCTTAACAATGTCCTAAACAGTCCCTCTAGCTACAACCTATTGTCTCTGACTAATCCACATAAACAATTAGATAAGAGCTAGGTGTTGAAGTTTTAGCATTCACTAAAACCTCAGGGATCATATGACCCCAGAAGAAAAAACAAGCCAATGCTGTAGCATAGTGAATACTTTTCTGAATCCCTACTGCTCTACTGTGAGATGCAGGCACTGCCATTGTAGTTTCTGTACTTAAAAACTGTAATGAAACAAAGTCAGATTAAACTAAACAGTGGTCAAATCTGTGTGAACAAAAACGCCTTTAAAGAGTCCAAGGACATCAAAAGTGTTTACTACTATGTGTCAAAAACAGGTTTAAGAGCAGAAGCTAAATAAATTGCAATATTTCTAATTATACTTTGACTGCATGGCAGATGTTAATAGCACTCAGCTGCAGCAAAACTCTTGTAATGCCAAATTAAATGTCTTATTTAGTACACATGAAATAAGAACTGGAGTTCTTAATGTGCAGAGAGGTATACTCACAGCATGCAGTGTAGAGACAAGAGCTGTAATCTAATGGAAATTTTAATACTAGTCTTTCCATGCACAGAAGAAAAGGGGTCTTCAATGCAACAATAAAGTCTTTACAATTTATTTAATACCTTATAAATTATTTTTAGTTACTCTCACAAACATGAATTCCATGCAGCCTTTTTAAAAAATGAACTTCAATTTTACACAGAACTTTTAAAAACAGGAAAATCAGAATATCCTACATACAATCCATACATTCTCTGCTTCTTTTTTATTTGTTTCTTTGACTATTACCTACCTTCTTTTTAGAGGAAGATTAACAGGACAGCAGAAAGCTGAAAGTAGTAGTGAAAGACAGAAGAGCTGACATGCACACCACTAGAGAAAAATCGAAGATGAAAAAACGAGTATCTGAGAAGCAGAAGACAGGAGGAAGATTATAATAAAATCTTTCAAAAGAAGGTAAATAAAGTACATCTCTGCAACACTTAAAACTACTCAGCAAGATGTGTTAAGTTTTTTAATTTCTGTACGCAGAACTATTTGAAAATAAAAAAGTTTAATAGGATACAATCTTCAATACACTGATCCAAAATTAATAGCTTACAGCACAATTCATTTCTAAAACGTTTAAAATCTCCAGATTAGAATCACAAGCTTCTTAAGTATTTACAGTAAAAGTAATCCAGAAACATGATCAGCAAAAACAGCATCATCAATTAATCTTGGGAAAAGCTGGCACATCAATGCTGAAGTGATTCTGCTACTGTACAATGTGAGACTGCACTTCAAAACTTCAAACTCTGTGACACTTCCTGCTTGGAGTTAGGGTTTTTCCACTGCTCTGAACCATGTGTTCTACCCTTGAAAACTTTACCTCATTCTGCATGCTCATTAACTTACTGGGAAGCTGTAGGGTGAAATGGTGACTTGTAAATGGCGGGATGGAACATCAACTGTAACTTGTTAGAAGCAAGAATAACTAAGATAGTATTAATGACCCTTATCCTTTGTCACCAAGAGTCGTTGAGACTGACCACTCAGATGTGGCCACATCTTAAGGACTCTGAGCCAACCTAATTGCATTCCCCCTGGATATGCAAGGAAGTTCTCGGAATAAAGTATAGTTGTATAGTTGTCGGAGCTCTCGGCTGTAACAGGAGCATTTTTTTCTGAGGAGACCTTGGTTGTAAAGGAGTATTAACTAATACCTGATTTCTGTTTTTTGTTGCTGTGGTTACGAGGTCCTGGTTGTAGAGTGACATTAATCACAGAAATTGGAACTATGGCACTATATGTCATTTTGAAATGAACGTGTGGTCTCTGTAGCTTTTTAAGTGAATAAGGTAATGTTGGTGTGTGTGTATGTTATGTTTGTGGTGATAATGTGAAAAGCATATCCTAATTATCAATATCAATTCGATTATTAAGCAGGAATGATTTTAATAAACAATGCCAGGGCACACATGGGTTAAATCTACCTAATGTGTCCCACTAATGAGCTGCCCCTAGCTGCATGACTTCTATACAGGTTAAACATATCTGTTTGTGTTGGTTCCCGGAAATACTGGTTAAACAGTTACAAGTTACATTTCCATTGTTTTTCAGAACTTATTAGCACACCCACATCACAGTTTCTTTGTGTTTTCTGTTTGCCTCTGATGGCCTTTATCTTATCTCACCCCTCTTCTTGTGTCTTCGGGCCTGTCCTTTGTCCCTGCTGTGGAACTGTCCTTGTTTTCAATTAGTAAACAAGCCAAAGTATCTAATACATTTCCTTAACATGATTTATTCCTTCTTTCAGTGAAATGGGATATCTGTGCAAAATTGTATATTGTATTGAAATAATGAATTTTTTCCAGGTTGTATATGGATTACTGACGGGTGTTTATTGCACACTGGCATAATGCATGTAGTGTAACAAGAAATTATGGGTAACAAATGGTTGGGATTTGAGTTGTCCTAAATGTAAGATCCAGGACAACAAGGAAACATCCACCTATGCAGAGTAAGTGATTTTTGGTTGGGGAGTCAGAACACAGAACCCATAAGACAGGAGGCTGGCAGAGCGGCTGCACTTTAAAGAAGAGCCAGCTGGGATATATTTTAGATCATTAAGATTTTAGATCATAAGGGGATCAGTGGAGAGGAGATTTACTAAAGCAGTTAGAGACAGAAATAATATTTGGGGCAGGAGTGATAGATAGATCATCAACTAATCAAAGTATTGAGCCTGTCTTTAAAACAGGTGGAAAAACCACCAGTAACAGCAGAGATTTTGGAACAGGTTTATCCAGGCATGTTGGCTTCTGAGATATCTGGAAGTCTAGAAATGTGAAGCATGTGAAGGTAAATTTGGCCCGTGTCAGGTAATACCCTCTGCTATTAGAAGATTGCAAGGGGATAAAAATGATTATTGACAATTTTTTTTTTTTTACAATATGGGTTATTAAAATAAAGTAAATCAGAATATAATACTCCAACATTTCCTGTAAAGAAACTGGATAAAAGCTATAGGTTAGTGAAAATTTAAGGGCCATAAATAAAATTGTAAGAAGAACTACATTCAGTGGTGGCAAATCCCTGTACCTTGCCAACCAATTAAAAGATCAATTGTGGTTTACTGTACTGGATTTGAAAGATGCCTTCTTCTGCTTGATATTGGCTGAAGAAAGCAAAAAGGTGACTTGCCTTTGAATGGGAAAACCCTGAAACTGGTAGTAAAACACAACCAAGCTGAATGGTATTACCTCAAGGTATTAAGAACAGCTGAACTATTTTTGAGAACCAGCTGCCTCGAGACCTGGAAACATGGGACTGGAACCCTGCTGCAGTATGTGACCTCCTGAGAGTTACACAAACAGAAGGGGACTATGAGCAACAGACCGTAAGTCTATTGAACTTTTGGACTGAGCAGGTGTCAGGTCTTTCAGCAGAAGGCCCAGCATATGCAGCGGTGACTGACTTACCTTGGATCTGAGATCTCCAGAGGACACAGACAGCCCCAAAGGAAACTATTTGCTGCACACTCATGCCAGGAATGGTAAAGGAACTCAGAACCTTTCTGGGAAAGACAGGTTGGTGTCGTTTATGGATATATAACTATGGACTCCTAGTGAAACCATTGGATGAACCATTGAAAGAATATGCAATGGGATCATCAAAATTGACTTGGATTAGGGAGGCAAGAAGGACATTTGAACAATTAAGGAAGGAACTGATGAAGGCCCCAGCCTTAGGCCTTCCCGACATTTCAAATCCATTCTGGTTATTTTCTCACAAAAGACCTGGGGGTCCTGACACAGCAGCTGGACCCCTACAAAAGGGCTGTAGCCTACTTCTCCAAACAATTGGATGATGTAAGCAAGGGATGGCCTGGATGCCTGCAGGCTGTTGTAGTTCTGAATATACAAGAAGCCTGAAAACTCACTATGGGCCAAAAATAACTGTAATGGTGTCACACAGTCTCAGTGGTGTTGGAGCAGAAAGGTCACTGGCTTTCCCCCCTCTAGATTTTGAAGTATCAAGCCATATTGGTAGAGCAAGATGATCACCACTAACACTGTAAATCCAGCATCTTTCCTTAGCGGAGCTGCTTCAGAACCAGTGATACATGACTGCCTGAATATGATGGAGACAGTATGCTCTAGCTGCCCGGATCTAAAGGAAAAACCTCTCATGGATGCGGAAGATTCCTGGTACAATGATGGAAGCAGCTTCGTGAAGCAAGGACATCGCAAGGCTGGATATGCAGTGGCTACCACCAGAGAAGTGATCGAGGCCAGACCATTACCCCAGGAACATCAGCCCAGAAAGCTGAAATAATCGCCTTTAGTCAAGCACTGGAATTAACAAAAGGAAGGAAGATAAATATATGGACAGATTCAAAATATGTCTTTGGAGTGGTACATGCTCATGATGCTATATGTAAAGAGCAAGGACTCCTTACTGCCCAAGGAAAATACATTAAACATGCAGCAGAAATCCTAAAGCTGATGGAAGCTGTAAATCTTCCAGAAGAAGTGGCTATCACACACTACAAAGGTCACCAGAGAGGTAATACTGGCAGGAAAATTGGTAACAAATTGGCAGGAAATTTTGAGGCCAAGATGGCTACAGAAAAAGGCAGAAGTAGTATCTGCTTTGATTCCAGACAGTAAACTTGAAATCCTTGATTCTGGTTTAAAATTGGATTTCAAGGGAAGATAGAAACTTGATTATCAATATAGAAGGAAGAGAAGTAGATAATGGGTGATTTTATGTTCCAGATGGACAAATAATAATGCCATCAGGAGTGCTATGGAAATTGGTCTTAGAGGAGTTACAAATAAAACAACAACAACAACAAAAAAAAAACCAACAAAAAAACCAAAGAAAACCAAAACAAACCAAACAAACCCTTTGGGGTGTAAATAACAGCAATGCAAATAGATCTCTCTGAGCTCCCAATAAAAAGGGGAGGGGGGACACTGGTATTCATTACAATTAACAGATACTTCCTCAGGTTGGCCAGAAGCTTTTTTCCTTGCAGGACAAATAAAGCAGAAGTCACAAGAGTATTGCGGAATAAAATTATACCTCATTTGGAGTGCCTACAGTAATATTGTCAGGTAGAGGTACACATTTGTGCTAAAGTGGTAAAAGGATTAGTGAAATTTTAAGAACTTATTGGCAGTTACTTTCTCCATACTGACCACAGACTACAGGCCAGGTGGAGAAAATGAATCATTAGATTGTTGTTGATAAAACAGCAATCAGCTAAAATTTATTCAAGAAGCCAATCTATATTGGCCTTGCTTAGGTTTTGAAATAAGGAAAGAAAAGTATTAGCCCTGTACACCAACTGCAGTATACAGGACAAGATCTCACAGAATTAGGTGAGAATTTGTCTAATCAGCTAACAAAACCAGCTGAACTTGCTTAAGAAACAAACAAAATAAAAAAAAAAAAAACCAAGCTGCATGGCCTAGAGTTTTAAGATCAACCTGTACATCTTTTTACACCTGGGGATGAGTTTTTCTGTTAAAGATTTTACAGGAAAACGACCAGGAGAACAGTGGAATGGACCATACAAAGTATTGTTAACAGCCTTCATAGCAATCAAGATGAAAGAACTTGGATCAAGTGAAGAAAATCACCCACCAGTCAGTGGATAACAGAAGGCTTAACACCTTTAAAAATTAAGGCTAACTAAAGTGAACTGTAAAGATGAAAATAATTGTTAATATTGTTAACGTGTCCATTAAGAGAAGCCTTATTTTCCCATAGGTTGGATGCCTCTATAAACATTTGGGGAAAACTTTCTTGTATAATATACAATAGTATGGCCTTTTGTTTAAATGCCATTTTTTTTTCAGTACAACATATATATATTCCATGTATTCTGGGAATCCCCACAAGCATTCAAACCTTTGGAAACTATACGTGGTTGTCAAAACTGTCATATAAATCTGAAACTACGCTGGCTTCCTTTTAAACACCAGGAGTAGCCATGCCCATGAATTATAACAACTTAAAGAGATTTATTTGTAAGTATACAAGGAACCTCAATTATACCCCTAGCCATGGAGGTCTCAAATCCTGAAACTAGACAACTTCAGCATCAGTTTTAGAAAATAAAACTGCAAGTGATTATCTGTTATTAAGATACCATAAATGATTCTCTGATTTTGAGGGCATGAGTTGTTCCAATTTGACCAATCAGTCTCAGACTGCAGGAACTTCTATGAAAATTAATATGGTCTTCTTAACTCCATACAAGAGTGGGAGGGTATAGATATTTCTTAGTTAAATTTCTAGCTCCTAAACTTGCCCTGGTTGAAACAATCTTTTCTCAGTTTTACAAATCACCATTTCACAGTGTTATAGCATTGGGACTATTATTTTTGTTAACTCGTATAGTGTTTCAATGTGCATTTTGGTGTTGTCAGTGAACAGTAGAAAGAACACTTTTGCAAAAGAATTTGCAAAGGCCTTGAAACAGGGGGGGATTGAAATACTGACTTGTAAATGGTGAGATGGAACATCAACTGTAGAGAACAACTAAGATAGTCTTAATGACCCTTATCCTTTGTCACCCAGAGTCGTTGAGATTGACCACTCAGATATGGCCACATCTTAAGGACTCTGAGGTGACAAAATTGCATTCATTCCCAGAATAAAGTACAGTTGTCATTTCAAGGAAACGGTATGAATTTGAAAACAATTCTGTATATAAATTTTCCGTGAAATCACTGCTCAGCAGAAGCACTCTGAGGACAAATCCCGAGTCTTCTCCAGCGCTGAATAAAGTGTACCTGCCTTAATGGTTGAATTAAACTATTACACATAAGTTTCTTTGTTTCAAGGGAAATTGCTAAAGCTGCTTCCCTAATTCCAAAAGATCACAGAGGAGTACTATGCACAGTTCAGCCAACTATTACAAGAAGCTTTGAAAATCCTCTAGGAAATCCTTATGTAAGTACATAAGTAAACTATGAAAGCTGATAACCTATGAAAGCATTTCCAAAAAGGGAATTATACTTTTATATTCATCAGTCAGTCAGTTTTTACCTACATGTCACAGATATGTCATTCCTCAATAAAAGAGAGTTGATGAACAAGGCCTAAAATAATTCTCATACTGGATCCTCATTTTTGGTGTATGAAGTATGAATTCTTAAACACAAGGGCAAACAACAGTGCGTATAACACTGTGTTTATGTGATTCACAGGCAGTTTCTGATCTTATGTCACACCTCTTTCAGTTTTAACTAGTCATTCCCTTCCCAATTGTTCAGTTTCTTCCATAGCCAACGACCGAGTATGAAGTGTGGTACCAGTCACAGAAACAGAAGCTACTTATAGACTAAAGAAAGAGCAGGGAACAATCAACCATGGCACCAAAAGTATTTTTTTTAAGAAACAGAGGATGAATCACTAGGCTGTGGAAAAATAAAAGCAAGTTCCCTCCAGAATTACTTCTTGTAATCTCTTACCTTAGGCAAAACTTCCTTGAATTTTATATAACCAGTGGGTCTCTTGAGAGCATTGTAATTACTATGTCAAGAGTACTTGTAAGCCTACACATATAGGAAAAACCACTGTCATACAAAATTCTGTAATAACAAGATCTATCACATTAGTTAATTTATTTGTGTCACTAATGCAGTATCTGTATTAATGAGCTCCTAGTGCTTATTAAAAAAGTTCTTTCCTCCAGAAGACTGATTCTTTCTTTCATCATTTTTTCCCCTCTCCTTCTCTTTTAGTGTTGCACACACAGAAAAAGTTAAGGTTTTCTGTACAATCACAGCATGTACACTCTTCAGAAGAGTGAGGGACACACTTTGCAAAATTCCAGATAAAAACTGGAAAAAGAAGAACTAGGAAAAGTAAGATGACTATCAACATTTTATAGTCATTCTTTAATGTCTTACCTTTCCTCTTCCATTCTCCTTCAACCCATATTGGCCAACCTCCTACCGCAATGCAGAAATCCAGAAAAAAAGAAGGAAAGACCAGCATAACAGAGGAGAAGCTTACAGCTGTTGATAGTATAGCATATCATAGCATCAGAGGAGATAGAACTACTTAAAATGAAAATTCATTTTTAAGAGCACAAGCTATGGTAATTTTAACAGTGAAGAGTCTAGGAAAATACTCTGTAAATTGTTTAGATAAAATGACCAAAGGTGGGTAGTGGGGGGAAGGAGTTTAATGTTTCCTGGAAAAACAGGAAACCTGCTACACTTCCACCCAAATGAAGAGAACAGAGAATTGTCTGGTAACATGAACTGTTGATTATAAGCAGAATTTATGTAGAGCTTCCTAATACTGGGCATGAAGAAATTAAATGTAAGGGGGCAGGAGGAATCTAGCTTTTAATTAAGAAACAGGTGAAAGCCAAGAAGTCCTAGCAGAACAGCATTTCTATAAAGCGTATTAAGAATAACACAGGTAAAGGCAGAGTTCTGAAACTATCTCGATAATTAATTTTAAGACCAGAAGAGTAAAAACAATTGCAGGCTTTCATAGTTTCACTGATGTTACAAAGAACTGAAATTATTACTTCACTGATGTTACAAACAATTTGAAATTATTTACATTAAGAAAGAATATTAAAATGGTTATTCTTTCCTGAATTTATTCCTCTAGGTCACTTTTAAGCTGACTCTCCCACTATATAAGTAAAAACGTTTCTGATGGAATGAATGCTCACAATGAACGCTGACTTTCATAAGAACTCCCATGAAACCAACTTTTTTGGAATCTGTTTCTCCACTTTGAAAACTGCATTTTTTCATTCAAATTAAGATACATGCAAGTTTAACAAAACCCAACACCTTTTTACAGGAAATGATGGTGCTTTTAAAATCTGTAGAGAGAGGTATTTTACATTTGGATGAAAATGAGTATAACCAGCTATATGTCTCTAAGAAGACTGGACTTCCCCTTTTCTAAAGGCTACTTCTTACAGAATTCATAGAACAGTTGATTTTTAAGATATATCCAAACACACACACATACCTCATATTCCTTCCTGCATAGCTTTAAAACATCATTCTTTGCAGAAGCCTAAAAGACAGATGAATTTCTCTCTTAGTAGGAGAAAATAACAAAATCATGTAGGAAAGTAAAGACAATTCTACATTTATATTCACTGTCATAATCATGGATTTATGATCTATTTGCTTCTTTTTACAAACAAAAAGAATGCACGCAAAGCTTTAAAAAAAAGAAAATCAGAAACTATGACTGTCAGTACATTGACTTAAAAAAACAAAACCTCACATTCCTGCACCAAGTTAGCTGATACCACAAGCATGTAAAGCAACTTTATTTCTGTGAAAGGTTTTCAAGACAGAGCGGAATACAGGAAACATTTAGGAAACAGAAGAACTCGACCATAAAAATCTTCCCATTTTACATTCTCAGTATCAATTATGGGCCTCTTTCCCTTCTCCACCATCTTGTATGCAGGGTCCTAGAGTTCCTAGTATGAAACTAAGTTGCAGAAGTTCTCCCCTCAAACTGCAGAGTCTTTCCTGCTCCTCCTTCATGTGACAGATACTCAAAATTATTAATAGTACTAACATTAGTTATTTACACCCCCAGTAATTTAAAATACCAGAGTAATTGACCGTGAACCTATCATATCACCTTCTTCAAAATTACTCCAAAGCCCTCAATCAAAACTAAAATCCAAATATTTCCCATTTTCCCTAATATTTTGCAAGTATCTATATTTTAGTTGAAATGAAAATCATATAAAATGTATTAACCATAGTCAGCTATGGTACAAAATATAGTCCAGAATCTCAGACAGCAGTGTCATTAATCAAACAATACAGCACTGATCCTTGGCATAATGGGAAATGATATAACAATTATAAGATTAAATTAACATAATTTCATAGGACATTGCAATAAACGGACGTGTTTTCATCACGTTTGAAAACATTAACATTAGGGTAAATCTGAAAACTTTGATAGAAAAATGCATTTGGGAACAGATGTATGTATCTTATTTTTAGAAGATCAAAAGCCCCCTGTTTCTTTACTCCATCTTTTTTTTCCACACTACTATATAAAAATAGGAAAAAAAATAAAAAAATGCTTCAGAAATTTTTAATAAAAAACTCATTGCTAAATTTATATATTATGCTTAAAACTGTCGCTTTACAGCAACAAAACTAACTTTCTTCCATCTGATTAACAAAAAACTCTTTAAAGAGGTACAAAATCCCATTTTGGGCTGTAACCACAGTGTTACATCACTAAACATTACACTGCAAAAAAGGAGAGCCTTAGAAACAGCCACACACTGACTCCCACTCAGAATTATTTTAAAATAACAACTTTCATGTAGAGATTGTGACAAAAAAGAGCATAAGCAAAGAGAGCTTCAGAATTGTTATGGATTCAGTCAATAAATTACTATAAAGTAACAAACAGGACCTTATCAGCAATAATCATTTGCCTAATGTCTGCAAATCAAATGTAAGTGGATTGGATTAGCTCCATTTGCCAAATGCAGTGGTGCTAGGACACGCCTGCAGCCCACTTGTCAACTCTCACCCTGCAACTTCTGTGGTGTCAAAGTCAGTAAGATTTCATCGTAGCTGTATCTTCATTACTGAGCAATTAAATGTGGCATCAGAATACACAAAAAAAGGCATAGCTAATTTTAAAGGCCTTAAAATTTCTCCTTCAGGCTCATCAAGTCACAGCAATCAGCCTAGTCCTATAGCACACCTCAAAATACAGATCCAAAAATATCCCCTCCAAGTTCCACCACTTTATAAAAAGTATGTTTTCATCTCAGCAGACTTTTACTTTTTTACTAAAAATTCACTTTACACCCATAAATTCTTTGGTTTGGTTTTTGGAATTTGGTTGCTGGCATTTATCACCAGTAGTACCTCCCAGGAAGTATCCAGTCCTATTTTGTAATTTTAAGAAGAGTTTATGTGGTAATTTAATTGCGATGTAAAAAACACATTAAGCTTGATGTCCATAAACAGAAATTACTTCAACACAGCATCATTTGATATTAACCACACAAAAACAATCAGAAAGCTGTACCTGTTTACATGCCTGACGACATTCCGCAGCAATAGCCAGCTCACAGCAACCTAAACCAACCCACCCGTCAGACTTCTTCAAAACTCCTTTGAAAAGAAAATGACTGTACGTATTACAGTAGAAAGAGACTCTGGGTCATCATTTTCCCTTCCCTCCCCATAAGTCAGTTACTTTCCGAATTTTGTATGTCTGTTCTCATTCAAGAAGCCTATCCGCAGATCACATTTTTATTAGAATTTATGAAGTCATTTTAAAGCGACTTTAAGTAAGAAAAGAGCAAGTCTATGCCTTAATAAATGCTGAACTTGGTGATTATGACCTATACACTTAGCTTAAAGATGCTTTATGCAAACTATTTTATATACACTTAGCTTAAAGACGCTTTATGCAAACTATTTTATATGTTCACTGGAGGTATGACAGTTTGATAGTATGATTTATCTAAACTGAAATATAAGATAACAGAATCCACCAGTTAAAAAAACCACCAACCCTCATTAAAATCATCATCATTATCTCCTACAGACACATCTTCTTCCTGGTTTCAACAGCATATTTTTCTACTAACTTTAGCAAATCAGAACATGTTTTTTACTTTTCCTTCAGGTTTCCTGTAGTGGTTTTGGTTGAGATGGAATTGATTTTCTTCATAGTAGTTGGTATGAGGCTATGTTTTGGATTTGTGCTGAAAACAGTGTTGATAACAGGGATGGTTTAGTTGCCACTCACAGTGCTAATGCAGAGTTAAGGCCTTTCCTGCTTCTCATACTGACCTGCCAGCAGGTGGGCTGGGCCACAGTGGGGACAGTTCAGCCAAAGGGATATCCCAGACAATATGAAATTGTGCTCAGAGATAAAACTGGGAGATAGAGGTTGGTAGGGACTGGCTGGGCAGAAGTTGGTTGGTGGCAAACAAATTGTTTTCTTTTGCATCATTTGCTTTTCTTCTCTTTTTGTTGTTATTTTTTTTCCTTACATTTTTTAATTATTAAACTGCCTATCTCAACCCACAAGTTTTCTCACTTTTACCCTCTGACTCTTCCTACCATCCTATCAGCAGGGAAGTGAGTAAGCGGCTGTGTGGTGCCTACCTGAGTGAAACCATGACACCTCCTTTGTAATTTGTCAACCCAATAACATGGTTTGATATCCAGAATTATCTTCGATTGAAGTTTCCAATCTCTCTGTCCCTCTTTTTCCACTTATTTCACTCTACCATTATCCCCATTTCTTACCATAAAGTTAGCTAGAAAAGCAAATCACTGCCCTAAGTTGTTTCATTCTCTTAATCTATTAACAAAAATAGACCTTACGTTTGCAACACATCAGAAATCGAATAAAAGCAGAATGCTCTCTTGGATCTATTTCTCACATAAGTTTAAAGACAGACATAATTAAAGGGAAGGTTTAACTTATGCAGCTGCTCAGTAGCCATGGTAAGTTTCTAACATCCTTTTTTTCTTAGGGTAGAGGGTGAAATTATTTAGCTCAAATGAACCAATTATTCTTGTTATGAATATTTAAAAAATAAGCCAGTATTTTAGGACATGCATAATTATATCCTTCAGGTAGAAATAAAAACTTTACAAAGTAAAAGAATACACCACTTAAAAAATTGCTCTTAAGCCTAGTAGAAATATCACATGGAATGTCCAGCTTTAAAAAAGGGGAGTGAAAGAGCTAGGAGTGAGACCAGTGAGCTTAAATTAAAATTCAAAAGAAAATACTGGGGGGAAAAAAAAATAATTAAAATTAATTGTAATCAATGGAAAACAATTTCCAATAGGTATTTATAATGAATAAAATTGCCTTTAAAATACACTTTATTGGCTTTACAAACACAGGTGGCATAGAAAGTTTTAATGGCATCAGGCTTTCATGACATTCTAATGGGCAAAGTAAGAAAACACACTAATAGTAAATGTAAAAATCTTTACCTAAAATAACATATTTCCCCAGCAAATTAAAAAAAATTAAAGTAGTATTTACATTTATTAATATGCAAATGAAAACCTTAATGCTCACCACAAGCAAGATAGCAGGATTGCACAGCAGAGGCCAAGGTGGAGAACAGCTTTTGGTTTGGTTGCAGCCTGTGTTTGGTCAGACTGAAGTGGCTGTGTACCATATGAGTAGTCCAGACCTTCTGGAGGCATGGTAGGCCACTGACTCACCAGTCTTTTTGGGGACTGTCCAAAATCCTCTTTATGCCTATTGGCATACTTCCCCAGTTGAAAATAGTTCAAAACAGCTGTGAAGGCCACAAACAACTGCATATTCAGATTACCATAAATGGGCTACAGATTCAGTTTTTCAGAGACTAAGTATCTTTCTGGAAGTGTTAAGGAAAAGGGTGTTGTGCATACCTCAGTAGTCGGTAATCAATGTTTGAAAATGTAGAGTCTGAATCAATGTTTTAAACTAATTCCAAGAGGAAATGGAAGTCATATATATGTGTATTTAACTACATATGTACAGTTAATTGCCAAATAACTACCCTCTGCATTCTGCTTTAGGCATTAAATAATGTAGCAGTCTTTTCTGCATAACTTTCACATGTGGAGCTACACACAGACTCCTTTCAATCCAAAAAGCAATGTTCAATAGGATATTTATTAGTAGGATTGTTATTATAAGGTACAAGGAATCTAAAAAAATGTAAAAGAAATTCCATGTATAGTATGAAAGTGAGATTTCCAGAGAACTTTGCTGCAATAACCAGTTACATCCCAGAGAAACACGTCATAAACATAGCTGTACAGCTTCAGGAGCAATGTCACCACTGAAGCAGTGAATCATCAATGAATAAATCAAGGATCCATATTTTGTGCAATACAGAGCCTGTAGTTTTCAGACATATTTTTACTTGAATTCAACTGTGCTAAAAGTATGATGCAAGCTACAAACACATGCCAAGTTAAGAACGCTGCTAAGTTTCAGCCACAGTTAGGATTTTCTTGGCAAGTGGCCCACTCCCCAGGATTCTTACAAGTAGCAGACAAGCTTGCAGAAAAAAAAATTGATGTCACATCTTCAAGAACAGTGAACTGAAATTTTGATACAGCAATTTATAAACTAATTTTGTAGTCAAGGTAATTAAAACTCATGCATTTCTAGATGAAAGTACACCTTCAGTGCACAATTAATTGACTTGAGTCCACAGTTCTGATTATTCATCAAATTAACTAATACAGTACAGGTTCCTGAACTACAGATTATCTAAGTTGTCTCTTTGAAGTTATCTACTCTGCTTATAGAAAATGTTAAAACTTAACATAAGAACATGACCTGTGAAATTGCTTTCAACATTGCCAGCATCGTACGCAGCTGTGTGCTAATTCAGAAGGGAACTATTTTGAAGGTGATTGTAGTAGATTTTCTTAATTTGGTAAATAAAAAGGCACCCTCAATGTATTTGCAGATGATACAAAACTGGGAGGAAGGTTGCTAAGCCTAGTAGTAGTGCTACCATTCAGAGGGATATTGACAAGCCAGAGAAACAGGAAGACAGGAACCTCATGAAGTCAAAAAAACCTAAAGGTAAATGATAAGTCCTGAACCTGGTGAAGTCCCCATGCAACACAGCCCAGAGGAGGTTGAACAGTTGGAAAGCAGCTTTCAGAGAATAATAGAATCTTGCCATAAAGGCACTGATGAGGTCTCACACCAGTTTAAGAAGTACAGGAAGACAGTCTGGAAATGGTATGCTTTTTCCACTTGCTTAAATGCACTTAACATTTAAAATAAAATATTTATTTCTTACTTGTAGTAAAAGCATTAGCACTGATTTGTATAGAGCTACAGAGCTACAATGAAGATTAGGTATTGTCTCCAAGTGAAAATGTATCAAGTTTTAGCTGAGACAGAAGCACTGCAACTTCAGAAAAACATTGCTGGTTAAGCAAAACTAAGACAGTAAATCTCTTTGCATGCACTGGAACCAACTGTTTGCCTCTGGAGCAGGGCTGTGGAGAAGCCTGATGCCATAAGGTGTTACAGCCTCCCCTTTCCTCACTGCCTCTTTTTCAAACATAGCATGCTAATTTCACTCAAAGTCTTTCAGAAATGACATATGATATTTAAGTCCATTTCCATCTATTTCTGATCTCTCCTTTTAACAGTTCTGTCTTTTGATTTATGCTTTAATTACCTAAATCTACCTGTACCAAGAAGTTTGGCTCTTGATCTGAGCCACCGTGCTTCCTGAACTGTTTGTCTACTTCTAACTATTTCCCTCTGATACTCAGTTTTTTTCAAAATTACACTGCATCTAGAGAAAAACTGCAATAATCCATGATTTTACAGATCATGCTAAGGTAGATAGAAACTAAAAATACTAGAAAAACCTTTAAAGGAAAGAAAATTTTATATGTTCTGGATGTGTCACAGAGACACATGTTTAATGATACAAACATATTAAACATCCTTCAATTAGGAAAAGAAAAGCACTGTATAAAAAGAAAAAAGCTCAGGTAACTACCTTTCAATTAAAGGAAACTAAATGTCAAATACTATTCATAAAGGAAGCATAATGAAAATGTAGGTGGTAGACGCAACATCAAAACATGCATATGGTGAAAAAGCAACATGATTCAATAGCAAACTAGTAATTCTTACCTGGCAAAGAAGAATTTATACAACCCCATACTTCACCCTGAAAAGCAAAATGCAATTAAGTAAAAATAAGTCTAGAGAATAAGAATTTCTAGCAGACAAAACTCTGCGTTTTTGCCCTGGCTTTTAAATACCTCATTGGAAGAATTTTTATCTCTATAACAACTCTGAAGAAGTGCTTGAGATACAAGTTCAGCAGCACTTGCTTTCATGAGAAGGATGCCACCTACAGAGTATGAAATCAACAGCAACATTTTTATAGGTGCAGAACACACTGTGATTACCTGGAATATCTAGCTAGCCAATCTTCTCTACCAGTTTTTGGAGAATTAAGTAGTGACTGTTTTAAAGAAATTTATCTAGGACCAAGACCTGTGGAGAAGCTTATTGCCCTAGCACTGCTTTCCACCAGCTTTAAAAAGATAAACAGAAAATCCCAAACACAACACACAACACAAAAGAGAGGTTTTGAGGTACCCTGCAGATCAGAGGAATGTTGCATCAGGGGATCATTTAGAGGGATCATCATAGAGGGATCATTTCCGTAAGAAAAGTCTAGGAACATGAAAAGTTACAATAGGAACCTGTTGGGGTCACCCTGACTGCAAAACACTTCTGGACCTAAGCACAGGTTCTGCTAAATGACCTAAGTGGCTGATGGTATTAGGCAGAAGAATGCTGCAAATGTTTTGTGGGTTTATTTTTGGCAGCCTACTATACAGTAGCTGTCCCTGTCTCCCTCACTACCATTATTACCAAGCTGACTACAGGGGATTCTTTACACTGGGGCTAGAATTAAAAAAAAAAAAAAAAGGAAATTAGATCAGACAGCAGTCTGCCACAGGTACTAACATTACCTGCCCAATAAAAGATACAAATGCCCTGGAGGAAGGAGATTTAAAGTTTCTCTTTCCTTTATAGTCTGGGATTCGTGAGGCCTAGACTTAGCAGTAAAGACTGAAGCAAAGAAGGCATTCCATAACTCTGCATTCTCTCCATTCTCTGTCACCAGGGCACCCACCTCATCCAGCAGTGGGCCCACACTTTCCCTAAAAATACGGAACATTTCACAAATTTGCATGTCCTCCTTGTGCAGGGCCTGGGCTAATCTTCTCTGTATCGTTTCAATTTCAGTGTATGTGCTGTAGAAGCAAGTAGATATCCACACTGCAACTTGAGGATCCCATGCTGCAACAGGCAGATGTGTCATGTAGGAAGCTGCAGTCCATGGAGAGCACACACTGGAGCAAGCTCCTGGCAGGACATGTGGCCCTATGGAGAGCAGCCCACGTTGGAGCAGGTTTTCCAGTGGGACCTGTGACCCCATGAAGAGGGGCCCACACTGGAGCAAGTTTCCTGGTTTTCCTTGTGGCCCTGCAGGAGACTTACACTGGAGCAGTTTTGTTCCTGAAGGACTGCATCCTATGGAAGAACCCACACTAGAGAAGTTTGTAAAGAACTGCAGCTCATTGGAAGGGTCCACAGTGGAGAAGTTCAAAAAGGACCCCATGCTGGAGCGGTGGAAGAGCACAAGAGCCCTTGCCATGCAATTACTCTGTCACTACAGGAATTAATGGATCTGTATCCAATGACCTAAGACTGTCCTGCTCCATATCTGTACGAGCTTCCCACTTAGATATCTAAGACTCAAAGTTAATTCAAAAGAAAAGGGTAGAGAGCTTTCACTCCTATTAGTTCCACTTCATAAATACAGTTGATTTCCCTTACTTCAAGAGAAGGTTAAGGAGGGGACTTGATGTTAAGTGTCTTTTCCAACACAAATGATTCTACAATTCGAAGATAAAAGTTGCATCTTGTGTTGGCAGTTACTGTAGTACCTCATACCAGGCCACACTCTTTGTATTGGATTACCCAAAGGAATATAGACAACATAATCTCTGTAACCGGTGATCCAGAAAATAAACCATGTGATTAAATTCATAACCTATGTGCTCACCTATGGAATGTCACCAGGACACCCCTCCAACAAAGACAAGTGGTATGTGAAAACAGCAAATGTAGTATTAAGTTGAATTGTTAATTATTTTATATCTAAATGTCTTTTTAAAAGTTTATAAATATTATCAGTTTGTGGTACCCATTTCAGATATACACTGGACAGCAAACTTGCCATTAAAAATGTGGTAACCGAGAGTTAAAAAATTCATGTCGGTCGGTTTCCCCCTTTCAGATATTCTCAGACCCTGTCTTCTAAAAATGCCCTGCTCTGTTCTATGGGTATATCTTACTCTTCCTATCATGGAATAAAAGACAAAGTAACTAAATATCAAAACAAAAGCTACACACCACTCTGACATGATTTCACGCCATCAGCTGTCTATGACTTTCCAAGACCTTATTGCTGATGATTCACCAAAACAAAACAACGAAAAAACACTGAAAAAAAAAAATCTTTTGTCACACAGGAAGAACAGATGTATAAGCAAACACACTCTTGCAAAGTAGCTTATAAAACATTATTCTCAGATTTACTACTCGTACACATTGCCCATTTGATCTGAGTAAACATTTTAGGCTAGCTAGAAACAGGACTAATTCTGTTTAGAAGTAACAAATATTACAAGAAGAAACAGACCTCAACTGTGTTGAAATATTATAAACTGTCAAAAGATAAGACTCCAGAATTTACAATCTGAATGACAATGTTTATCTCTTCCTTGATTAGATAATCTCCCAGACAAAAAGCAGATTACATCCTTCATTTTTTTTAGTGATACAAGAGAACTTGCAGGAAATCATAATCTTACTTATCCAATGAAAGCATTACTTCAATTTCATAGAATCACAGAACAACCAGGTTGGAAGGGACCCATTGGATCTTCTAGTCCAACCATTCCTATCAAACACTAAACCAAGTTCCTCAAGACCTCATCCACCCGTGCCTTAAACACCTCCAGGGAAGGTGAATCAACCACCTCCCTGGGCAGCCTATTCCAATGCCAAATGACCCTTTGTGTGAAAAACTTCCTCCTAATCTCCAGCCATATCAGCCTTGTCTGATATGGCCATAACTACAGCTACTACAAGGGTCTCCTGACCTCAATCCAACCAAGACCTCACAGCTTTATTCCATACACAAGTTGGAATACATCATCTAATTTAAGTCATTGTGATCAACATCCAAATGACAATCACCTAGAACACTTCTTTACAACGCAGGTCAGATTTTCATTGCATTTTGTAGCTTATACAACCAGGACATTGCCAAAGTTGTCAAGTCCTGTCTTCTTGGAAATGGCATAATATACGATAGCTTTAAAAAAAATAGTCCTACTTTGAGGATCCGATCTCATTACATGAATTTTTCTTGTTCTTGAACAAAGAAGAAAAAGCTTGAAGACAGACATACATGTTCTACAAGTTCAAAACTCAGTGAGTAAATAAAATACAAATAATTCTAAAACCTTATTTTTGCAAGCAAAGCTTTGTCAATGTAAGATCAGTTAGTTCGCTTTCTTTAATTAAAAACTAGCAATGCTTACCATTGATTCTGGACAATACTCAGGTGCTCGCTGCAATAAGTGCTTCAAACGGGAATCACTCTTAGAAGACAAAATCTGTTAGAAACAAAGCACAACTTTAAATGCATAGAATGTAATTACACACTGAAAACCTTTTTCAACTGATCTCATCATTTTCAGTTTCACTACTACCTACCCTTTGACAACTTTTACCTGAAAGGTAATATGTAAACAACGCGACGTTCAGATTTTCCTTTATATATCTACAGTCTTTCAAATATGTTCAACTTTTTATGAAAAAGAAATTTATGTATTTAGAAGCAAATGTGAATTTCCTTCTCAAACTTATCAATAAAATGTTTCTATTGAATAGGTAGCATGAAAAACAAGAGTACCAAAATACTATAAAACTATTTACTTAATTAACCTATGTGTTATATTACTCCAGACAACTAAACACCTTCCTTAAAACCCTGAAACAGAGTCACAGAATCACTAGGTTGGAAAAGACCTCCAGTATCATTGAGTTCAACCATTCCTATCAACCACTAAACCATGCCACTCAGCACATCATCCACCTATGCCTTAAACACCACCAGGGATGGTGAATCAACCACCTCCCTGGGCAGCCTGTGCCAGTGCCCAATGACCCTTTCTGTGAATTTTTTTTCTGATGTTCAGCCTGAACCTACCTTCCCTGGCAGAGCTTGAGGCCATTCCCTCTTGTCCCATCCCCTGTCACTTAGGGAGAAGAGGCCATTACCCTCCTCTCTACAACCTCCTTTCAGGTAGTTGGAGAGAGCAATTAGGTCTCCCCTCAGCCTCCTCTTCTCCAGGCTAAACAACCCCAGCTCCCAAGACTTGTTTCTCCAGCCCCTTCACCAGCTTTGTTGCTCTTCCCTGGACTCACTCCAGAGCCTCAACATCCTTCTTGCGGTGAGGGGCCCAGAACTGAACACAGGATTCAAGGAGCAGTCTCACCAGTGCCGAGTACAGAGGGAGAATAACCTCCCTGGACCTGCTGGTCACACCATTTCTGATACAAGCCAAGATGCCATTGGCCTTCTTGGCCACCTGGGCACACTGCTGGCTCATGTTCAGTCAGCTATTGACCAACACTCCCAGGTCCTTCTACTCCTGGCAGCTTTCTAGCCAGACTTCTCCAAGTCTGTAGCTCTGCATAGGGTTGTCATGCCCCAAGTGCAGGACCCGACATTTGACTGTGTTAAACTTTATGCCATTAGACTCAGCCCAGCTGTCCAGCCTCTTTATAGATCCCTTTATAGAGCCTCCCGACCCTCTAGCAGATCCACACTTCCACCCAGTTTTGTGTCATCTGCAAACTTGTAAAGGGTGCACTCAATGCCTTCATCCAGGTCATTGATAAAGACATTAAACAGGGCTGGACCCAGCACTGAGCCCTGGGGAACTCCACTTGTCATTGGCTTCCAGCTGGAGTTAACTCCATTTACCACCACTCTCTGGGCCCGGCCATCTAACCAGTCTTCCACCCAGGAGAGTGGCAGCCTCCAGTCCAGTGGAACTTCCCCAGTCACCCAGACTGCTGGAAGATGATGGAAAGGGGTTTGGCAAGCACATCCGCCAGCTCATTCAATACACTTGGGTGGATCCCATCCGGCCCGATATACTTGTGTGTGTCTAGCTGGGTAAGGAAGTCCTCAACCACCTCCTCTTGAATCATGGGAGATTTGTTCTGCTCCTCTAACTCCTGGGTATGTACACACAGGGAGCAACTTCCCTTACTATTAAAGACTGAGGCAAAGAAGGCATTAAGTACCTCAGCCTCTTCCTCATCCTTTGTCATTGTTTTTCCATTTGCATCCAATAGGGACTGAATATTCTCCCTGGTCCTCCTTTCACTATTGATGTATTTGTAGAAAGATTTTTTATTATCTTTCACTGACCTGGACAATATAAGCTCTAGTTGGGCCTCAGCCCTCCCAATTTTTTCTCTACACAATCTCACTTCCTTCCTGTAGTCCACTCAAGATGCCTGTCCCTTCTTCCAAAGTTAATAGACATTCCTCTTTTTGACGTCCTCTAGATCTCCCTGCTCAACCACGCTGTTTTTTTTCCCCACTGGCTCCTTTTGTAGAACACGGGGACAGCTCACTCCTGAGCTGCTAGGATTTCCTTTTTGAAAAGCACTCAGCCCTCATGGGCTCCCTTGCCCTTAAGGACTGTCTCCCATGGGACTTTGTCAACCAGTCTTCTGAACAGTCCAAAGTCTGCCCTCTGGAAGTTTAACGTGACTGTTCTGTTAATAACTGTTGTGGAACAAACACAAACAAAAGTTCATGATTAGTTAAAGAGACTATTAAAATTAACAGGGGAATGAATACCACCCACAGCAGAGCAAGATGAAGTCAAGCACCCTCTAAGCCAACTAAACACACAGAAGTTCATGAGACTGGATGGGATGCAACTGAGGATGTTAGAAAGCTAGTCACTGTCACTGTCAATGGCAGCAGCTTAGCTACTATTTCTGAAAGACAATGGTGACTGGATGAGGTTCCTGATGACTAAAAAAAGACAAACATCATACCCATTGGAAAGGCAAAAGGATAATCTGGGCAATTACAGGCTGTTCAGCCTAACCTTGGCCCACAGGAAGATCATAATAAAAAGCCTCACAGAAGCCAAATTAGGGCCCAGGAAGGACAAGAAAGCGACTGGGAACAGTGTAGCACAGGCATAACAAGAGCAAATTTAGTCTGACAGCTTTCCATAACAAAAAAAAAAAATCATTTGTCTACCTAGACTTTAAAACTGTTTCTGCATAGTCTCCAACTGTAGCTTTAGCACCAAATCAGTGAAACATGGATGGGCTACAAGGTGGGTGACAAACTGCCTGGACAGTAGGTCTCAAAGACTGAAATCTGTCACCTCCTCCAGGTCATTAATAAAGATGTTAAAGACAGACCCCTTTGGTGTTCCATTTCTTATTAGCCTGCAGGCAGAGTAGGACCCACATTAACGTGCTTTCCTGAGGACTGGGGTGGACTTGCGTTCTTATGCTTGGAGGAGGATCTGAGTAGAGCTCTCTGGAGTGGTAGATAGATTAACGCTGCCAGAAACCTTATAATTGTGCAACTTCCCAGAAATAAACTTAAGAAAAAAATGAAAAAGAGATGATACTGAAACTAAGCTTGTGAAAAAATGAATAATGCAAAAATATTTCAGTTATTTGACAAACAAATCTGTAATCAAAGTTTTCTTTTTCATAAAGCAGCCGACTTATTAGTTTGCTGAATTCTTTACTCTTAATCAAGCCTCTTTCCTTAAAAGGCAGGATCAAGGAGAATACCACCGAGTCTCCTGTATCCTTCACCCTAGCCCCTGGGCAGTAGTTACCTTATACCCATGCAAGGCCTTCCTCGAGAGTATTACTGGTGTCCAGACGAGCAGCCAATGTGTAATAATTGGAGAGTCAAAAACATCTTGCAACTTCTGCAACATTCTAGATCTGAGCCCTGAAAAAACTCACCTTAGACAGCAAGTCTCATCTGCAGATGAGAGCTTCCATGTCCTGCAGAAGGGTGTCTTTCTCTTGGTGGCTGTTCACAACCAGGTGATTAGGCCAAGATGGCTCCATGATGAAGCTTGTTCCTCCTCGCCTGTTCTAAGGCTCCTAGTATATTCAGTACGTGTATATCCAAAGACAGCCCAAGAAACTTCATGCTGTCCTGAGTCACAAACTTCCTGTCTCCACTAAACATAGCCTCTGGCCATGCTTCTTTCCAGGCAGCACAGTTCAAGCTATTGCCCTTGCATTTTCTGCGTGAAGAGGTTGTCTATCTCCCACTTACACTAAGGTAATGCTTCTATCCTCAGCTTCTTTATCTGACAGTTCAGGAAGTTGACCAGAGCGCGGCTCCCACGGTTCAAATGCCACTGACTCAGACACCATTCTTTCCCTGCTGCCCAAGACAGGGCAAACACATTCATCCTCAAGAGTTCCCTCTGGGTCAAGACCTCCAACATGTCATGAGTGGTTGGCCCAGCCAGTAGCAGAGACCATCCTGCTAGAATCAACAGGTGCACACAGTCCCAGGCAGTACATCTATACCTCCTCCTAGCTCTCTCTACAAGGAACAGCTGTGTTAATGCCCAAATTCCTGTCTGTGGGTCCTGGTTGCTGGCACTCCCTTAGCATTAGTTCAACAGAAACATGGAGCATAAGTCTGCTCTCTCTGCAAGCAACTTTAAATATTTTATGGATCAAAATACCAAGCATAATATAATTCAAAAAATGTTTTCCTCTTATCATGTCAGATGCAGTGTGGTGCAGCAGACAGGGCAACAAATACATGGCAAATATTTTAGAAAATGTATTTGGAAAGATGGAAAAAGGCAAATCATTCAGCCAACTCTGTTCCCTTCCAGTTACCTCCCACAGAGGTAAACCTTCATACTACAAATTTTATCTTTAAGACAAGGGAGCATCAAATAATGTGTTCCAAAATGGATTAAACAAAGATAAAGCATTTGGACCTGTGGCGGTGCTGCACAAAACGGTTAAGTTATAGAATATGAAAATCAGTAGAAAAATAACAGACAGCCCCTTCAGTCAGTATGTTGGCCAATATCAAAGGGTCATTCAGAAAATCAACCATCCTGGTGTGAGGTAACTAAGACAGCTCCTTATAAATCGATTTGAGGGGCAGCAGTTGTGTTTCAGACTTGTTCTAGACCTTCCATCACAAAGACGCTGAATAAGCTGACTATCTGAATAGAGAGAGATCAGCCAGATAAGGCAAGATCTGACTATCTTACAAAAACTACTGAAAACATCACATAATAATTAGAATAGGTGAAACAGATATGAGGTAAAATTTGCCAGTAGAAAGCTCAAGGCCTTTCACGAAGAGATAACAGGAATTTACATGAAACTGAGAACTTCAAACAATGCAACAGGATAAAGAATTGGATAGATGATTCCAAATGCCCTCTCAACGCAGCTACTAATCCTGCCAATTAAATTTGTTTACACACAGTAATGGCTAGCTTTCTCTTACACTTAAGTTTTATCACAATTTTAAAGACTAAATGCTAAACTTTTTTTTTAAATAAATATCAGGTAGTTTTGCTTACTTGTATTCAAAGATACATAATTTATGCTGGAAGAGCTGCAAGAATAATTCTAGGAATTGAGAGAACAACTTATGCAAAGAGACTCTAAGACTTTTTCTTGTTTGGCCTAATAATAAAGCAAGCTGAAAGGGGTTGCATCCTACATTAGAGATGAAGAAGTGCAATTTAAACTACAAGTTCTGTTAGTACAAACTCAGATAAATATAAACTTAATCCTACTCATGTTTAGTGCTTGAATAGCCCCAAAGCGGGTAATGAAGACAAGAAAGGGAGCTAGTATGATGTAAGGACACTATTTTAATATAAAAATTATGCATAATGTATGTATCCTTTACTGATGTAAAATTGTTATTAATATAAATGCATATATATACACACACAAAGCTGTAAAACATACAATCCAAAGGTACAAATCTAAACATAAGTACTTGAAAAATATTTTCTAAGCTTGAAATTAGCACAAATAGCTATTTGTTATTACTTTATGGTCAGAATACATATCATACAGCTAAGAAACTTAAACGGGCAGAATGAAAGAAAAATACCAACGCCTTGTTCTTTATTTTAAATTTCCCCAAACTTGGAAATACATAAGATCCAGAAACTAGGTAAAATACATTTACCTATCTCATTTCCCAACATGCATATCACTTCCCGACCAAATTCTGACCTCAGATTTGTATCTCTGTTTCTCCCAATCTTCAGTAGAACCCATTTCTGCTAGGAAGGGAAAGTTTCAATAGTACATCTAATGACTCACACATAGTATTCACACAGAAAATAATTTGCTTTTAAGCCTAATCTTGCTACATCATTGTCTAAAGGCATGATCTTAACTCCGGGGGGATAAATCAAATTCAAAACAAGCTTACCTGTTCACAGACATCACGGCACATTAAGTTGTCCTTTGCATGGTAACAACAAGACAAACCTATGGAGAAGCAGGGGCAGGGAAAAAGATATTTAAAAGGCTGTAAGCACTTAACTATCACTTGTGAGCAGCAGAGCCCAGGTGATAGCCTATCAGGATGATTTGCCCCGTCCACAGATGACTTTGAGAAATTTTCCTCCCCAGAATGCAAAGAAGAACGTGAGAAATTTTCGTTCTAAATTTGACATAGATCCATTCATCCAGTCTCACAGAATTACCCCTGAATACTCACTGCCACCAAAAGTAGATTTCACTCCCCTTCCTTCTGCTTCTAGCCACAGTTCTGCTGTTAAACTTGCAGTAGCTTGGCACCTGCCAAACTCCTTCAAGAGGCAATTCAATTTATTAACCCAGGGAAATAATAAAGAAGAGAATAATAAAAAGTGAACAAAAAAACTCCGTAGAGACTATATGCCTACACCGAATAATCTCAAAAAATGTGAGAAGTGCAAGAACCAGCCAGGAACAGGTGCAAAAGAAAATCAGATCAAGAACCCCTTTTAACACAGAGGTGAATACAGTTGCTCACTGAACTCTAGCTCCTTAAAAACTTGGAACAAAACTAAATTGTTTAACAGTGGTTTTGCCTGACCAGGTGAAAGTCACAGAGCAAACGCAGATGTGAACACATCAACAGGAAAACAAATGAGAACTAAAGCACTGAGAAGTCAGGAACCACCAGTTTAAAGCATTTTTAACATTATACTTCGTTGCGCTTTGTTCCCCCTCCCATCGAAATATTTCCCTAATTCAAAGTTAAGCTTGGCCAATATATAATGAATTGCACAACTCCTTGGCATTCACTTTCATCCTCACTGCACAGTATTTGAAACAGTGTACTAGAAAACAGGCAGACAGAAGTTTCCTTCAAAGCTTTTACTTCCATGCACATCTTAATCATTAATCACTTAATGATTACAACCTCTTGCTCAACTGTATCTAAACTAAATATCACAACAACACAACATAAAAATATTGCATAATACCACAGTATAAGTTGTATTTGACAATACCTAGTTACTAAACAAATTTTTGACCATGGAATAAGAGGGATCTTGGGCATGAATTCCTTGGCAATTTCAGTTTGTAAGTGTTTTCATCTGAAAGGTTATAGCTATTAGAAGAAGACTGCCAATCAAAAAAAGGTAAACCAAAAGAATCTACTGCCACTAAACCCAAAATTCTCCAATATGAGGAAGGGAAAGGCAAGGGAAAAAATTTATATCATTGGAACAGTTGTCTGAAACAGTCACAATTTAAAACAGCTACTACAGTATTGAGCTATATTTTAATGCAAAAATTTATCATTCCTGAAGGAGAAAGAAGAAAAAACAAAGTAGGATTTGTAAATGGTGAATGTTTTCATTAATAATTAGAAACAAACACAACAAAAAGCCTGTAACAAATGAAGAGAGCATCACAATCCTGCTTACAAAACACTGAAATGAAAGAATGAAATTGTAAAATTGACCTGAATGTTTTTTGCCAATTTTCTACCATCAGAGACAAGGACTGAAATATGACATAGATGGCTTAAAATCTTTCCAATTTGAAGGCTACGCATGCGATCTTGCAGATTTTCCTGTGTTATATTCAGTAAGATGATCTGTGCCAAGAATCAACTTCATCATTAGCAGCATCTATCATGATCAAATTTCAGTTATTATTTCGCTTAACTGAAAAGCTTTGCTTTACACTTTCTTAGGCCTGTTACAAAGACTGGTGCAAGAGTTGCACTTTTCAGAAATTTTTCTAGATTTCACTGCCTATGCAGTCAGACTGCAAGCACACTAACACAGTGCTGGAGAAAAGGTTCAGGTTCACAATGAAAAGGTATCCAAAAAATTAATTGTCATAAGTAAAAATAAACAATCCAATGAAACATACTCAAACACAGGCTTTACTTACAAACAGAAGCACTGGCTAATCAATCACTTTTTTGTTGTTTTGATTCATTGCAACAGCTATACATTTTTCATTATGTAATTTTTCATTTACAGTAACTGCTACATTTAAGACACGCAAGAATTCAGGGTTCCCAATGTATAAAGAAAATTTACAATGGCTTAAGTGATAATGCATATTAACTCTGACTGTCACTATGACTAGAGTTCATTAATATCTTAGGCAACATCTCATTAGATGTTCCTCTGCATAGATGTTTTTAATACTCCGTGGCCTTTACCTATTAGTTTTCACTGGCTCTCATCCCTCCTACAATGAACTTGCAAGCATCCAGGATGGTTCTCCTTCCCAATCACTTCCACCACTGAGTGTCAAGCCTCATCAATTATACCAAAAAGTGTAACTGTAAAGTAACAATGTACTAAACTTTATGGTCACTTAATTATTTTTATACTGGCCCAGAGTGATCATTAGTGTTTAAGTCAGAAATGGAAGTTATTAACAATATCCATTCCAAACAATTCCTCAGTTCTCTTTCCAGTAAGCCTCTTCTGAAATGTCTTATGACATCTCTTCCATTTTACATTACCACTACCAGTTCCTCTACTTTTACTAAAAATTTTCCAAGTTTCACTACAAAATTTCATTTATGCCCAACCTATACTTATTTCTTTGATAAAATCTGCTACCTTAGCAATACAAGTAGGTTTATGATGGGAAAGTTGGGCTAGAAATCAGAACTATAGAACAACAACGAAACGGCCAAAAAATGCTGCAGTGACTGCTTTAGAGCATCACGCATTTTGTATTTTCCACTCCTATGAAAGCAACATGATCTATCTATTAAATGCTATTTGCCAATATTTGGGCTTGAGTTGCATTCTTCTTTCATTATTCCTTTTTTGTTCAGCCAACAACTTACATGCTATCACAACTTTAATGCAGGAAACTATTTTACCACCATCCTTCTCTCTATTAAACATCTTGCCTTCACTTTTAAAAAATCCAATACCTTGTTCAATACCGTTCTCACTGTAAATAGAATCATAGAATCACCAGGTTGGAAGAGACCCACCAGATCATCAAGAATGTTAGTAAATGTTAGTAAACTCACAAGAAGCAGAAGCCCTGAAATACAAGGGCTGTTCTGACTTTTCATATGGCAATTTGACGGCCAGGTTTTACCTACTTGACATAAGACACCAGGTACCAGGTGTTCTACATTTTTTCACACCACAAACTTGGAAATTTACCTATTGCCAGCATGACAGCTGAAGACACTTAAAGGGGACCTACAGGAAAGGTGTGTGGGGTGCTCTTTATCCAGCAATAAAGGAGCTAGGATAAAGGAGATAGGATGAAGGTTGGAAGTTGAAAGAGGGGAGATTTAGAACAGATATTAGGAAGGAATTCTTTACTGTGAGGGTGGTGAGGCGCTGCAACAGGTTGCCTGGAGGAGTTGTAGATGCTCCACCTCTGGTAGTGTTTGAGGCCAGGTTGGATGGGGCTTTAAACGTGATCTAGTGGAAGCTGTCCCTGCCCATGGCAGGGGGGCTAGAACCAGATGATATTTAAGGTCCCTTCCAATCCAACTTGTTCCATGATTCTAAATCCTGTCTGTGAGCTGGTGGGGTAAAAGAAGGGTGGCTGGGTGGGGTGTGGGAAGGGTGGTTGTACTCTGCATCCCACTCCTTTCTACCTCAGCCCCTCACACCCCTTCTCTCTCTTTGACAGCCTTCCCACTGTAGGAAGGTGCTTTGTCGGGGTGGCAGGGAGACAGCCACCGGGACAGGGACAGCAGGAAGACACCAGGAAGGTTACACTGCCTCTCCCTGGCAGCACCTGGGGAGCTGCTGGGCTCTCTCTCCTGTGGGTCATGTGTAAACGGCAGTGGGAGCTGGGATGCCATCCCACCTCTCTCCCGGCCCCAGGCAGACCGCCCCGCCCCGTACTGAAAATGCAGACAAATAAATTCTCCAAGATTCGTTTTGGAGTTCTAGAAAGCAAGCAACCTCTATCAGGCCTGGGCAACAGGAGGGAGATATCTCCACTGACTGTGTGCTCTGAGACAGGAGCAGGTTATTTATCAAGCAAGTATACACACGCCAGCACCTTTTCTGAGTTAGATTGTGGTGGCCTGTCCAACAAGTCACAGTGGCCTGTTGTCATTCATTGTCATGACCTCACGAGAGTTGTAATCATCATAAGAGTTCTGCAGTGGTGAGGACAGTCAAAACCACAGCAATCTGTCCTTTGCCATCTTAACCCATGGACAAAGGCATTTAGCAACACAGTGTGTTGCCATTAGTGTCCCATTTGAGCTTAATTGTATACAGACTGGGACTGATGGTATTTGGGTTACACTCAAGTGTGGGAAAGAAACCCTCAAACTGCCGACCCCCATGACTACTGAGAGGTGCCAAACTCATACTCACATTGGATCCTAGTGGGCTCCCACTAGGAACTTGACTTGCTGCAACAAGCTCATCCAAGGGGCACCACAATCCTGCCAGTGGCTGGTGAGGCTCACTGATAGGGGGTTACTTCTGACTGGGGCAGAGGTCGATTCAGTCACCACACAAGCATCTGGAGGGACCACATGGAGACACGACCTCTGCAGTGAAGCCCAGCTGTGACCAAGACACTGGATATATCCAAACAATTCCTGGCCATTGCACAAGCATATATTCCCCCCTTACAGGCATGTGGATAATTCCCCCCCCCACCCCAGATCTTATGCATATTCTATTGCCTTCCGATTTCAATGTTATTATTAAACTTCACAACAGTAAAAGCTTTTGCTCACTTGGAACTTTGGAGCCAGCTCCGCCTGACCTGGCATTAGAGATGGGGACAGGCTGCAAACAGAGGTGGATACAGAAGCAGAGACATCTGTTCAGCACAGATCACGCTGCGCACAAGGCGTTATCATCTTCAAAGAAAGAACAGCGTCTGCATAAACGCTGTCTAGAAGAGAACCTGTCATCAGAGGGACACCGACTTCCACAGACCACAACTACTCAAATGAAACTGAGCCCTACTGCAACTTAAATCGGAAACATCCCACTTTTTCGCAACAGCAGCGACTTCCCGCCTCCCCCCTCCGCGCCACGTTGCTGAGGAGGGACCCGCCACTCACCGGCCGCCCAGGGCAGGAGCAGCGGGGCCGCCGCCACGCACAAGAGGCCCCAGGGGCACCGTGCGCGCGCCGCCGCCATCGCCCCTCGCCAGCCCGCAGGGCACAGCCCCGCCCGCCACCCGGAGGGCTCTGACGCCGGCCCGCGCGCGCCACGCCCCCATTGGCTGCGGCTCCCCCGCCCCGCCTCTCCGCCATTTCCATTGGCTGCAGTTACCCCTCCCCGCCCTCTCCCCGCTCCCATTGGCTGTGGTTTCTGTGCCCCGCCCTCTCCCCGCCCCCATTGGCTGTTGTTCCCCTGCCCCGCCTCTCCGCCATCCCCATTGGCTGCAGCTCCCCCGCCCCGCCCTCTCCCCGCCCCCATTGGCTGTGGCTCCCCTGTCCCGCCCTCTCCCCACCCCTATTGGCTGCGGCTCCCTCCGCCCCGCCCGTCGCGGGAGCGGTGTCCGGTAGCGGCTGCGCGCTGGGCTGGCTGTGCCGGGCTGGCTTTGGTCGTGGCCCGAACCGGGACGGTTACAGGCTGTCGCGAGTTGTAAGGGACCTGCCCGGGCTAGCCCCAGACGTTCAGGCCGGGTGTCTGGCCGTCAATGCGTCTGGCCGTGGCTGCTTCCCTGGGGATCTGCTCAGTACTCCACCGCCCTCTGGGTGAAGAACCTTCTCCTAATGCTCAACCAGAACTTCTTCCCTCGGGTCCTGTCTTGGGTCACCAGAGAGAAAAGATCAGCGCCTGACACAAGCAGTACTTACTGTTAAAGAAAGGGGAACGTTTCTCGTTCAAGCTACCGGAGGGTTAGGTTTTATCTGGGTAATTGTGTTCTTTGAAAATTAGACAAAATACCCCTCTGAAAGCAGATTTTTCTTTTCCAACGGTGTTTCCCAGACACTCTTCACTCTTGAGGATGGCGGCGTGTCATCTAAAGATTGCTAAAGAGGTGTCTCTTTAGCAATCCCCTCTGCAGCCTTTCCCCACCTCAAATGTAAGGTTAGGCAGAGCTGGAGCCAGCTCCAACTGAGCAAGAGTTTTGACTGTTCTTAAGTTCATAATAACATTATAATCTGTCCTTGGAAAGTAAACAGAAATTCATAAGATTTCTCGGAAAGTATCCACATGCGTGTTAGCAGGAAATACATTCTGTCCCTAGCTCCTGTCTTGGGGCACACAACTTAGCGGAGGTCACTCCTTGTGGTTTCCCAGCCCTGGTGAAGGGTGCTTGCTTTCTAGAACTCGAAAACAAGTCTCAGAGAGTTTATTTGCTGGCATTTTCAGTATCAAGCCTGTGCCTGCTCCATCTCCTCCCCTTGTGAGGAGCAGTAAACTGCTATGAGGTCCTCCTCGGCTTCCTCTTCTCTAGGCTGAAAAGTCCAAAGTGGCTTGAGCTGCTCCTCATTGCTCTTCCCCTCCTCACGAACTTAGTGGCCTCCTCTGGATACTTTCCATTACTGCAGCCTTTCTTCCCCCTCCTCCCATGATGCAGCAAGGGCATACGCAGAGGAAGGGTTTGGCCTTAAACAAGCCTAAGGAGAGAGGAAACAATATTTAGGAGAAAATTTTTGTGAAGGAGGCAGAGACCTCCATTGAATCAGTATGTTTCTATTCATATAATATTTGCTTTATTCATGTATTTCTATACACTAGGCTTATAACCAATACTATAAAACCACTGTATAACACTGTTTTCTGTTTGTAATTATTTTGTGTGTCTGGTGACTCTGTTGGAGAAATGAACAAAACAGCACAAAGTGTAGGTTACCTAATGGGAATGACACCTGAGACTGGGAGGTCATCCTTCCAGGTACTGAGATGATGGTGTTGTCATGGCTGCAACTTTTTGATTCATCATCAGCTCTAGCCCTGTGCTTTATGTCAAGCACTTGCTCCAGGTTAAGCTATCAGAAGCCACTAATATTAACACAATTTGACCCTGCTATGCAGCTGGGGATGGCTTGTGTCCAGACTGGAGGTGATGGGCTGTCTCAGCCTTCCCAATGATAGCCTACCTTCTCATTACCTTTGCAGCAGCCATGCAGTACCTGTCATTCACTTGCAATGTTGCATTGTTTTGGGAAGGGAAGCTAAAATTCACTGCCAGTTTGCAACCACTTTTGCTCTTCTTTAGCCTTTTGTTCAGGTCCTGTGGTGTTTGTTTGTTTTCTATGCTTGTTTGTTTGTTTGTTTGTCTATGCTACAGCCTGGGTTGGTGTGAAGGTGTTCCTACCTCTGTCAGCAGGAAGGCAATCTAGTCTGCAGTGTAGGCAGAAACAGAGTCTGTAAGTGAAGAAAACTCTGTGCAGTAGAGCCACCACTGCTGTCACTTTTCCCTGTGGAGATCAAATTACACTTTTTTTTTTTTTTTATTTAAGCTGTCCAGTGAAGTCAAAGCAAACTTAAGTTACTGCTCAATTCATAGCTAGTAACTGTTTTGTCTCAAAATCTGGCATTGCAAGGTGAATGTGTCAGCTTCTGAGAGCTCCAGCTTTCTTGGATGAGCACCTTGCCATCCCATTATCAGGATTCCTTGCAAGGGTAAAACAGGAAGTTTTTTAAAACCACAGAAAATCCAAAGTCTCACAAACTGCTCACAGCCTTTTTCCAGTCTGTCATCACAATGAACTCCTACAATGACAGTTCAACAAGCTACCAAGATATTAATAACTTTATGATCTTCTGCAGCCTGGAGAATCTGCAGGAACACAGTGCTTTTTAGTTCCAGTAGATAATTCATAAGTGGTCCAGAAAAATACCACAGGGCAGTACATACAAGACAACATTCCAATGAGATGGAAGGGTTCTGTATCTGGCTTAACTGCCTATACACCTTTCTAGAGTGATTAAATTGTGCTACTTCTTTGTGGAGCAGAACAATTAGAAAGAAGAGTACACTTAGGTTAGATTTGCCACTTGAATTTCTTGAATTCACAATTACAGCATCAACTTTAATCTGTTCGACTTTAAATTAAAGCATACCTTACTATAAAAAAAACCCCACAACTTTTCACACCAGGGCTGAAATGATACTCATATTTAAGTGGTCTTACTTGTCATTTAAATAGTTGAGCTTTTCCTCAGCCCTCAAGGTTAACCTTTCTGAATTTTCTGCCGATCTCTGGACTTAAAATTCATCATCGGTCCATGAGGTGGCAGCAGATCCAAGAGCAAAATTAGCCACATGATCAAATTTGGGAACTGGTTTAGTTTCTCTGGAAGAGGCTTGAACCGATTAGATGTGTTTTTGCCCACTGGCACTGATTTAGCTTGATTTTGGATGAGGGTGAGCTGCTGTGAAGTCTGCTTCCCCTGGATGTCATTTATGTGCAAAGTCATTATTAGCAGTAACTTATCTCACAAGAGAACAAGGTATCTTATCCACCGAATAGTTCATCTATCAAATCCATATCTCTCCAATTTATACAGAAGGATGTTGTGGGGATCTGTGTCAAAGGCCTTGGAGAAGTCCACATAGATCACATCTGTGGGTTTTCCTTTGTCCACTGATGTAATCAGTTGCTCCTTCATGGAAAGCCACTAGGCTGGTGAGGCAGGACTTACCCTTGGTGAAGCCATGCTGGCTGTCTTGAATCATATACGTTGTATTTCTCGTTGCTTAGAATATACTAAAATATGCTACATTTTTGTGTTACTTTGAATATTTTGTTCATTATCTTTTGTTCTGAACAGTGTTTGATCCCGTTTCCTTATCCTAAAAGTTACTGAAATGTTGAAAGTTTTGAAGGTTACTCTGTTTTACGTTGAAGTGTGCCTCAGCAATAGGCGAAGATTCTAATGTAGTCATGGTCAGAATTACTAGTCCAGACATCCGTTTTACTGAAACAGATCTGGCCTGATCAGGTTTCCCCTCAGAAATTAACATGATGCCACATTTTCCTGAAATCCAGAGGACCACATTGTGAATGTGCAGTATGTTTCACCAAACTACTCTCTGGCCTGGAAATATACTGATTTATTTGAATTTAACAAACTATTGTATCTGTTTTGAGATTTATGTAAATTCTGTACCCTATAAAATTGGCTTCCTAACCTCTTAAGACCTTTGAGAACCAATATACAGAGCTAGCCCTCTCAACTCAGTACTTTATCAGACAAAAGATTGGTTTTGCCTTGTATGTCTTTTGTTTCTATTTTTATCTCATTACTGGAAGCCAGTAGCATTGTCCTTCTTGGTAATATCTAAATCCATTGTACTTTAGCTATGAATATTTTTTTAATTGCTGTAATTCTTAGGATATCTACACCTTGCAGTTGGAAAGGTACTCACAACATTTGCAGGCTTACCCTAATCAATCTGTTCTGTGTATCAACAACTAGATAACTACATGACAAACCCATGCCAGATTTTTACCAGATGCTGAATGGCTTTCCTGTGCTGAGACCTGCTCTATTTCATCTCTCTGTTGTAATTAGGTAGGGGTTTACTGCCATCCCAAATGCATCTGTTTGCAAACTGGTAGGAATTGTGAAACCAGTTGTGGGACTTTCCCTAACAAGCCACTAGCTGGTGAGTGAAGCTGTTGCTGTTTCTTCAGGCTAAGGATGGATTGCTACAACAAAGCCTCTTTCAGAGAGGTTTTGTTCTTAAACAAGTAAGTATTTCTGTTCACACCAACCTTAGCTACTGGATTTTTTTCTCCATTAGATCTCAGCATTTTACAGCTGACTTTCCAAATAATGAATATGAAAGATTAATTTCTTTTCAAATTACTTCACTTTTTTAAAACCAGAAAACTAGAATATGTGTTTTCTTTGTAACGATTAGATTAAATTGTAAAACACAGAAACAGAAGCAAGGTTTGGTGACTGCTGTTACATACATCAGGAGCAGTGTGCAGCTGTAGTGATAAAATTATATATAAAGCAATACAAGTGTGAAGTTAAAGCCAGTAAAAATGTACATTAACAGTAAGTATGATATGTGCAATAAATTTTAAGCAAGTTGAACATGTGGTACGTATTAGAGTTCATAAAATCTTACTATAGCAAATAACATTGTATACATCAAGTCTGGAAGGACAGCCAACTGAAAGAGGTTAAATAAATGTGGAATATATAATTAGTTACAATTTACTATGAAGGTAATAAAGAAGTAAATAAGTTTAATATCTTCATCAATGATATTGACAGTGAGATTGAGTGCACCTTCAGCACGTTAGCAGATGACATCAAGCTGAGTGGTGCAGTTGCCACACCAGAAGGATGGGATGTCATCCAGAGGGACATAGACAGGCTGGAGAAGTGGGCCAGTGAGGATCTCATGAGGTTCAATAATGCCAAGTGCAAGGTCCCACACCTGTGTTGGGGCACTCCCTGTTTTCAGTACAGGTTGGGGGATGATGTGTTTGAGAGTTGCCCTGCAGAGAAGGACTTAGGGGTGCTGGTCAATGAGAAGCTCAACATGAGCTGGAAGTGTGTGCTTGTGGCCCAGAAGGCCAACAATATCCTGAGCTGCATCAGAAGTGTGGCCAGCAGGTTGAGGTAAGTTATTCTGCCCCTCTATTCCTGTCTTGTGAGACCTTATCTGGAGTACTGTATCCAGTTCTGGAATCCCTGATGTAAGAAGGGTATGGAACTGTTGGAATGGGTCCAGAGGAGGGCTACAAATGAGGACAGGTTGAGGGGGTTGGGGTTGTTCAGCCTGGAGAAGACAAGGCTCCAAAGAGACCTTATAACAACCTTCCAGTACCTGAAAGGAGCTATAAGAAAGCTGGAGAGGGACCATTTACAAGGGCTTATAGTGATAGGACTAGGGACAATGGGTATAAACTGGAGAGGGGCAGATGTAGACTAGACATAAGGAAGAATTTCTTCACAATGAGAGTGATGAGACACTGGCAGAGGTTCCTCAGGGAGTTTGTGGATGCCCCATCCTGGAGGTGTTCAAGGCCAGGTTAGATGGTGCCTTGGGCAGCCTGAGCTAGTGGATATGTCCCTGCCTGTGGGGTATGTGGGATATGTCCCATCCTGTGGCAGGGTGGTTGGAATTACATGATATTTAAGGTCCCTTTGAACCCAAACTATTCTATGATTCTATGATCCTATGATCCTAAGATTCTATGATTCAATTTGATTTCTGGAATAACATTAAGGGTCTGCTAAAATAAAGGGTTGGGGTTTTTTCAGTCTCAGAAATTGGAAATGAGGTCGATAATATTGGAAGATTTTAGGATCCCTTCAAAATGGGAAAAAATATTTCAAATGTAATTATGTTTAGTCCAGTCAAATCCTTCAACTATCCTAATCTTCTAAATGTGAATCTAAAGTGTCTAAACACAGTCTGCCATACTTGTACCATAGTATAGTCAGGCTGCGTTCATGCCAGTCAAAATCCTGTCTTCTTTCTGACCTTGGCTCACCATCCAAGAGGAGGAATAACAACATTTAGCAAGTGATGACACATCTATGTCTATGATTATAGATAGAATGGATATGCACTTTGCTTTTCAATTCAGACTTCAGTATCCGCACTGCATCTGCCATGATATCATAAGCATCAGTTGGAGATAAAAAAGGATATGTTGAAGAACATGGAAAATGCCATATGAAATCCTTCTGTGGATTATCCCACTGAATCATCAAGTCATGTATAGAATTAATTGTTTCTCCATATGGTGTATAAGGACCATATTGCTGGTAGAATATATTCCAAATGTTATTTTTATGTTTTATTGGACTATGTAATTGTGTTAAAAATTGCCTCATAACCTGCATTTACAGTGAGATATTTTAAAGCACTTTAAGAGCTTTATACATTTTGTTATATATTTTTATATATTTTCTTCCACATTTTAGCATTTATAATACTCTCTCAGTCAGTAATCTTTGAAGAACTGTGTATAGTTTTTTCACTACTGTTCATAAATTTCCCTATGAATGCAGTTCACAAGCTTTGCAAAAATGGGTGTGGGTGATATGAAATCATTCGAGCAGCTAGTTGACAATTATGCAGTTACTTATAGTTTCAGACAGAAAAAACCCATGTAGACTGGCAGATAAAATAAAAAAGAAAGGAGAAGGCGTCAAATGAATGTATTTCCAGCCAGTTTGTGTCACACTATTTAAATGAGTTTTAGTTAAATTAGCTAAATCTAGTCAGTAAAATAATCTTATGTAATGATACTTGTAAAGTTTCGAAATTAAGTATTGCTAAATAATGCTTCACAAGTAAGTTTTGACAAAAGTGTTTTGATTTAGTGCTTTTGCATTTTTGCTGTAAGACATGATTAACTCTTGACCTGCCTAGATGTACTAGTGTTTTGCTGTAAAATAGCAGTGTTGAGCCACTTCCTAAGGTGCAAGAGTAATCCAACAATTCCTGAAGATGGGGGAGATCCTTTTCTTCAGTTAAAACAAAAGATTCATTGAAATAAAGTGCAGCTTTTAATAGAGAGTTTCAGATTTTTTTTTGGCTGGCATCACTTAATATTGCCCCCTCCTCCCTCCTCAGTATTAAGTAAATATAATATTACAAATTTGATTTTCCAAATCAGCTAGATTTTGCAATGAGTAATATTTAGAAAAGAAATATTTTTGGTTTACATGTTCAGCATCAATGTGCACATATAACTGATGCATTTGAGACTGATCAATTTTCTTACAGGCTGTGATAGCCCAAAATGACAGAATTAGCAGCATTACAATAGGGCTTATGTAAAATAAGAAAAATACTAGTACTTGATTGTATTGCATTGGATACTGAAAAAAAAGGCATGTGGTGAATTTGCATATCTGCTTTTACTTCAGCTAGCTTAAATTTTGTGCTGGGTCCATATAGGTATTACAGTTTGTAGAAGCTTTAGAACTTACTGCACAGAATTTAATTGCCTCTGGTTAATTGCACTTTACCATGAAGTAGCCACACAAAACAGAGGCAGACATCATTACATAGGAGTCTGTCTTTTTCCTTCCAGGTACCTAATCAATCTACCTGCATGAATGTCAGCCTCATGCTTTTGAAACTAAGGCAACAAAAACCAGAATAGCGGCAAAAGATGTATGTTGTCTGAACAATGAGGTCAGAGGAGAAAATGTAAATGGTTTTAATTTTTTACTTTGTATACTGACGGGGAAAAAAAATCCAGGTATCACAGAAAGAAGAATAAAGGCATTTAAGAAAAAGGAAAAGAAGGGGAAAAGGGTTTTAGGCACAGCCTGATATTTTGTGATTTAAGTGACTTCTTCTCTCTAAACTTTTTAAAAAATATATCAGTAAATAAGACATACAAAACTGAGTTTGGGAAATGGCAAGCTTCAAGTCTGTGTAGTGCAATGATGAAGTAGAGACTAATAAAAATGCTTTACAAGAACTGAATGCTTGTGATCCCCTGCACAGAATAGGTCTATGTGCTTATAGGTAAGATTTTTGGCGAGGACTTATCCCCATTTTGATCTAAATAGCACAGTCAGTTGCAACAAAACCAGAGTCCAAATACTAAAATGCTTCAAAAGCATGAAAGCAGCAAGTCATGAAGGAGCCATGTCAAAAGGCTTGCCATATCCAAATAGACTTGTAATTACACAAACATGAAAAGTAGTTTCATTTTTACTAATTCTATTTATTAAATACATTAACCAAAATAATAGAAATTAAAACACTCCTACCTTAGAATTAATGGCTTTTTACTGATCTTCCATAAAAGCATTCAACAACCTGACTTATTGATGGTACAGTTCTGCACATAATTCCTACATATTCCAGAGTGATAAAACATCTTTTCTAGAAAACAAGTGGCACCATTCAGGATCATTGAAGCAAAATGCTGGTTTTGCTCATTGCTGTGGGCTGTTGCACTTCTGTTGCTGCTGCCTTTTCTGTTTGGAGACTTCTTTGGCCATCAACCTTTGCAAAATCCATCAGGTGGCCAGCAGCTTCTAACAAGAACTTCGGCCCAGGAGTCAATACGCAGAGCGCTGCTGTTTCCAGTTCTGACTTAAGGACAGGGCAACAAAGCTGGAGAAGGGTCTGGAGCACAAGTCTCATAAGGAGAGGCTGAGGGAACTGGGGTTGTTTAGTGTGGAGAAGAGAGGGCTGAGGGGAAACCTCATCGCTCTCTGCAGCTTCCTCAAAGGAGGTTGGAACGAGTTGAGTGCTGGTCTCTTCTCCCAAGTAACAAGTGATAGGACAAGAGCAAATAGCTTCAGGTTGCACCAAAGGAGGTTTAGATTGGATATTACAAACAAATTATTCACTGAAAGGGTTCTCAGGCATTGGAACAGCTGCCTAGGGAAGTGGTCGAGTCCTCATCCCTGGAGGAGTTTAAAAGATGGGTAGATGAGGTGTTCAGGAATTGTTTAGAAGTGGATGGGTATGGTTGGACTTGATCTAAAGAGTCTTTTCCAACCAAATGGTTCTATGATACTAGGTCTACATGAAAAAGAGTGTGAGATTATTAAACTTCTGGGATTCTAACAGCTGGCTGAGGCTGCACTTACCAGCATAAAGAAACGTTTGCCACCATGGCTGAAGAATAGGTTGCTGATTCTCCCTCTGTACTCAGCACTGGTGAGGCCGCTCCTTGAATCCTGTGTTCAGTTCTGGGCCCCTCACCACAAGAAGGATGTTGAGACTCTGGAGCAAGTCCAGAGAAGAGCCACGAAGCTGGTGAAGGGGCTGGAGAACAGAACCTATGAGGAGCGGCTGAGAGGGGTGGGGTTGTTTAGCCTGGAGAAGAGGAGACTGAGAGGAGACCTCATTGCTCTCTACAACTACCTGAAGGGAGGTTGTAGAGAGGAGGGAGCTGGTCTCTTCTCCCAAGTGACAGGGGACAGGATAAGAGGGAATGGCCTCAAGCTCTGCCAGGGGAGATTTAGGCTGGAGATTAGGAGGAAGTTTTTCACACAGAGGGTCATTGGGCATTGGAATAGGCTGCCCAGGGAGGTGGTTGATTCCCCTTCCCTGGAGGTGTTTAAGGGACGGGTGGATGAAGTCTTGAGGGACTTGGTTTAGTGTTTGATGGGAATGGTTGTACTAGAAGATCCGATGGGTCCCTTCCAACCTGGTTGTTCTATGATTCTATGATTCTATGAAAATAGTACTGAACCAAGCAGCAATTCTGACAACCTCAGGAACTTACCTCACAAATACATTTAAGAAAGCATGGATTTGAGAGCTTCAGCTGTGGAAAAAAAATCATATTGAGCTTTTATAAGCAAAAATTTCTACTTTTATAACAGCAGGAAAGATCTACTTATATACCAGCAGAGTCTGGACAGACAGATTAAATTACAAATGGGTTTTATCTTGCATATTCTGTTCTGTGCAGCTAATCTGTGGAAGTGTATTTTCTTTTCTCTTAAAGGAAAACAGAACAAAACCAAAGCTGCTTCCCACTGCCTTGATTCTGACCAGTCACATCTGTCGAAGACTGCTCTTCAAAGCAGAAAAATATTTTAAAAATACTATTAAAATGAAGCTAAAATAACCCTGAAGTTAATCTTTGTTAAAAAAAAGATATTACACAGCCTACTATCTTAGTGTCAACTTAAGGAGTAAAACTATAGAGCAACATACAATCAAAGGCAGATAGTATACAGAACAGCAAATCAGAAAAGGTCAGGAGTATAGGTTGATTTCTTGTTGCAGTGAACAGAAGTTGACATTATCAAGCAAGCATACAGAATAATGACATTGGGCTCAGTTTAGGCATTAGCTTGAACAGAAAAAAAATAGAGGTGCCTATGAAGGAAACAAAAGAATAACTACAACCAAAACTGATAAACTTCTATTGCAATTACAAAGAGGCCCATTGCTATCCTTACAGTCTTCAGATATCTACATATATATAATCACATACAAACACACATTCACATCATCCCACTCCAAGGGCAGATTTCAGTCTGAACACAACTGTTGGTGTCATTTTAGATACCCCAGAACATGCCAGCTGTCAACTGCAGCAAGATGTATGTCTCTGTTGATTTTGTGTTGTGTCAGCCTGCTTAACACGGGAGATATCCCAGGCCATTGTTGTGGCAGTCAAAGCCTTTGTTTAGGCAACTGAACCTCCTCTAGATGTATAACTAAGGTCCTTAAATTCTATACATGGACTCAAACACTGGAAAAACGAATGTATTAAAATGGAAGAAAAATCCAGATGCTTTACTGTCACACTGAAACACCAGAGTTAGCCTTTAAAGACCACGTCTGTATTGAACTTGAACATATTAAAATGGTCTGAATATCCATGATGTTTACAAAAGGGTGACTTTGAAGACAAGAACACAAGAACAAAAATGTGCGAGAAGTATCGGGCACACCTGCAACTCAGTCTGGGATACTATCAATAAAACGGAATAGTCTCTGAAAAATAAACTTCCATTTCTAAATACATTATAATGCCAGGACTCTATGAACAAGATGGGAGAGTACTGTGCTATAAACCTAGGAAAAAAACTATTAGTTGTACAGCTTCTGGCAGAAAAACTCCCCCTCCCCAAGAGATGCAAGTGTAGCTTTGCTGACTGTGACATGACATGGCTGCATATGCACAGAAACACACCTGAATGGAAAACCTGCTTTTTCCAGTCAGGAATGTGCAACAGTTGTGGTGGGTAGTGTCTGGAAACACTAGCAATGCTGGAATTTTCGCATCTGCAGTGAATCAGTGGTCTGCCTACAGATGTGGTCTTCACATTCCCTGATATGCTACTTGGCTACAATTACACTATGTATTTATACCACATGAATAAACTATGATCCTGTTCTAAGTAACTGAAGGGTGAATTGGCCTATACAGCAAGAGACTAAAACATGGACTGTATCTGCTGACGGGAAGGTCAGAGCTGCTCAGTAGTAGTTGTTACAAGATAAAACTATCAGTTGCTTTTCTGTGAAAGTAAGAAGCCTCATCATGGACTAGGAAGCCAAGGCTCACTGTTTTTTCTGTCATCAGCAAAATATCCTTTGCAGAATGGAATAAAAAAGACCTTAAAGATCACCCAGATCCAAACCCCCTCAAAGACCCATCCAGCCTGGTCTTGGACACCTCCAGGAATGAGGCACCCATGACTTCTCTGGGCAACTTGGGACAGTGCCTCATCACCCTGACAGGGAAAAAATTCTTCCTAACATAATCTAAATCTACCCTCTTTCATCTTAAAACTGTTACCCCTTGTCCTATCACTTCATCCCTGGAAAAGAGCTCCTCCTCAGCTTTCTTGGAAGCCCCCTTTCAGTAGTGGAAGGTTGCTATAAGGTGTCCTGGGAGTATTCTCTTCCCTAGGCTAAACAAGTCCAGCTCTCTCAGCCTGTCCTTGTATTGGAGGTGCTCCAGCCTCTCTGATCATCTTCATGGCTGTTCTCTGGACTTGCTCCAAGAGCTCCATGTTCTTCCTTTGCTGATAACTTATCCTCTACATTCACAGCAGGAACAATGTACTACATCAGTATTTTCTAACTTGCTTTATGTCATTTCACTATACTGGAGATAGCTGAAACATAAAAAGAATCATGGTTTTCATCCCATATAAGAAATGTGTTTTTCTTGGGAGGTTATAATTTCACTATTTTTTTTCTCTACTAGAGAGTTGTACTTTCTCTGTATCTTTGTGTTCTAGCTGCCTAGATTACAACAGTCCATGTTTTAGGGTCAAAAAGTTGTTCAAAGGACATATGAAAACAATCTGATTCTGGGGTGGTTTTCTGTGTGAAAGAACAACAGTACAGACAAACGCAATACTGGTGTTATCCTCAACATCAATTTCAAAATAGGATGCATCAGCAAAATTCTGTCTAGCACCTCCTCATATGCACAGATGGCATCAGAACTGCTAGTGATACAGTTCTGTTTCTTTCTCACTTTTTTAACCTTTATTTTTCATCCTTGATTTAATTATAATTTTTGCGTCTTTTGAACTTTCATTTTGTAAGATCGTATTTGTGGTCTCGCACAGTCATTTCTTTACTGAGCATCAAGAATACCTGCATTATGTTCCTTGCTGTGATGCTTTTCTTTCTATAGTTGTTTTTAGCTTGTCCGATGACTCCCAAACCTTCCTCAGTGGGGATGACCTAATTTCTTTGGGGGGTGGGGCGGGAGGGCGTGTCACTGTTGCAGTGGTGTTTTGAATAGGGTATTGGAGATACTTGCTTGACTAAAAAGTCATCAGTCCATACTAAATTGTGCCTAAGCAATGCCAAGTGATGGCCAGCTATTTCACCTCCTTTCCTCTCTGTGACCATCTCTGATTTTAAATACCCTTTCCTTGTTTTTATGGATTTTTTTCCCCATGTGTTTCTTTGAGTAGGCCTGGCATGAACAAATTTACTTGAGAATCAGCTTTGATTTCTTCCATCAGTTTCTTTGTGAAAACAGAATGATCCCTTCAGCCTGGCCACCTCTTTCAGGCCCATGGCCACATACACTGCTAGGACTTGCAGCTCCTACTTCCCAAGTGTCAGGATTCATCTAGGGAGACAGTTTGAAAGAAGCTGTTAGAGGGTCAGAAAAAAAGCACACATGTCTGCATTTAAGGAATTGATTCATAACCTAATCAGTCACTGGTATGTAAAACATCTGGAGTCATTTAGGAAGTTACTTTATTCCAGCTTAGACACTGTAAACAGATGCATCTCAAGAGACGAAAGCTTCCTGAACTTTGGCCTATATAAATCACCTCCAGTAATGCTTAAGACTATAAAGGTAGAACAAACACAGGAAAACCCAGGGACTAAACCACTGCCAGAGCAGTTATGTCTTAGGAAAGGAATCAGTAACATAAAGCTGGTGTTGAAATGTCCTTAAAAATTACTGCTACTTTAAAAGACCCTGTCTGTCTATACCCTGGGCAGACCAGTTAGTTTTTGCATTAACTCGTGTAGATGCAACTAAAAACCCTCAGAAACATGGGAAAAAATTCCTCAAATTTCTTCTGAATCTCCTAGATTTTTGATCAAATACAGAATCTGCAGGAGCTCAGTCATAGTGTGTAAGTATTACTGTAACCCTGGACTGCATCTGCCTCTAAATGAGAAACTCAAACTAATTTAGATCTATAAAGATTACAATATCTCGTAGGTTTTGTATTTACATCAGGACATAGCAGCTTTCGTAATCACATTGAACAGATGGACAGTGAAGGACTCATGTTGATAAATATTGAAGCTAGCAAACTAGTACTTTATAGTACTGTCACTGGTCTTTTGATCTGTTTCATTTCTATCTTCTTGGATTTCTTACAAGCTGTTGTAAACAAACTATTCTTTAAAGCACAGATTTTAGGTATTCCAACCAGAATGGCTTTCTATCTTTTTACAGTTAAAATAGGGATGACATGATAACAATCCTTTCACTTTTAGAGTCATAGAGTCATGGGATGGATTGGGTTGGAAGGGATCTTAAAGAATATCCAGTTCCAAGCCCCTGCCATGGGTAGTGACACTACCCACTGGATCACGTTGCTAAATGCCCCACCCAGTCTATCCTTGAACACTTCCAAGGATGGGCCATCCATCACAGAATCACTAGGTTGGAAAAGACCTCCAGTATCATCGAGTCCAACCATTCCTATCAACCACTAAACCATGCCCGTAAGCACCTCATTCACCCATCTTTTAAACACCACCAGGGAAGGTGATTCAACCATCTCCCTGGGCAGCCTGTTCCAGTGCCCAATGACTCCTTCCGTGCAAAATTTTTTTTCTGATGTCAGCCTAAACCTCCCCTGGCAGAGCTTGAGGCCATTCCCTCTTGTCCTGTCCACTGTCCCTTGGGAGAAGAGGCCATCACCCTCCTCTCCACAACCTCCTTCCAGGTAGTTTTAGAGAGCAATAAGGTCACCACTCAGCCTCCTTTTCTCCAGGCTTAACAACCCCAGCTGCCCCAGCAGCACCTCATAAGACTTGTTCTCCAGTCCCTTCACCAGCTTTGTTGCTCATCTCTGGACTCTCTCCAGAGCCTCAACATCCTTCTTGTAGTGAGGGGCTCAGACTTCTCTGAGCAACCTTTACCAGTGCCTCACCACGCTCACAGGAAGAGAATTCTTCCTAATATCTGATGCAAATCTCCCTTCTTTCAGCTTAAACCCATTAACCTTGTTCTATTCCTGCACTCCGATAAAGAACCCCTCCCCATCTTTCTTGCAGTCCCTTTCTAGACAGGAAAGCTCTTATAAGGTGTCCCTGGAACCTTGTCTTTTCAACTCTCAACCCCAACTCTCTCAGCCTGTCCTCATTTGGGAGATGCTCCAGCACTCAGATCATCTTCGCAGCACTTCTCTGTGTTTGCTCTAACAGCTCTATGTCCTTCCTGTGCTGAGATAATACTGAATTGTCTCTAGTCTTGTAATATTCCTCTTTTCTCCCAAGAAATTTCATTAAGGATGTTATATCTAGCAAGTGTTGAGATACTTCCCAGGAAACCATTGCAAAAGTCTACTTCTGCGAGTCGATCATTGAAATCTTGCAATTGTAACTTATTTCAACCAGAAAATTATTACAGAAGAAATAAACTGTTAAATTAAATTTTCTCTGTTTTTTCTATACTTTGAACTGTTGAACTTAAAAGTCTAGGAAAGATTTTTTTAACACTAAGGATAATGGAGTCACAGTCCATACCAAAGGAGACATTTAATTCTACAGGCTTCAAGCACACAACACAGATGTTTCATCTTGAAAATTTCAAGAAGAGGGCAAAGCAAAAGCAACCATCTGTGTGAAGGGGTCCATAAGTAAGGGAGCTCATGCTATGAATGGTCTATGAAAATTTCCCCACATCCAAGTGGATGGAAAGCTCTCTAGCCTGACAGGCACTCCCATTTACAGACAGCCATGCAACCCTACTTAATTACTTTATCACTGTCACCAAAGCAACATAGCATAGTTTTAGAGGTCTGTCATAGCTGAATACAGATTTGGTCCTGAAATGGATGCAGGGCGGTGTCTATTTTTGACTAAATTACCTGTTGTCAGCCAAATGTCCAACAGCGCAAGCAGCAGTTAGATTCATGGCAGCTAGAAAGTGCAGCCTGACACTTCCTTTGGGTTGAAAAGGCCTGGAAAAAGATATCTGGGTGTATGAGAATTTGCTTTAAAAAATTACATTCTATTTCTTTAAAAAAGCAGGGTTTTTTATACTAAGTGGCCAAAGTTCTTCTATGGTGCAACTTCTGATGCCAACTGAAACTCATCAGCTATAAAGGTAGCACTGCAAGGAGAGGGACACTTACTGCTAGGATAAAATTTCTTATGAAGGGTTGATTATGAAGAAAGTCTGCAAGAGCTGGAAGAAAAGGAAGACAGTGTCTCAAGAAATTGCAGAGAAAGATTACCTATTCAAATGAACTGAAACAGTCCAACTGCGCTCCAGCTTTCCAAGTGGATTTCTCACATGAAGCAGGAAATGCAGGGTGTGCTGCCTCTTCCATGAAGAGACAGGGAGCAAGCCGAGCATGAGTGACTCAACCCACATAGAATCATAGAATCATAGAATCACCAGGTTGGAAGAAACCCACTGGATCATCGAGTCCAACCATTCCGACCAATCTCTAAACCACGCCCCTCAGAACCTTATCCACCTGCACCTTAAACACCTCCAGGGAGGGTGAATCAACCATCTCCCTAGGTAGACCATTCCATTGCCTAATGACCCTTTCAGTGTAGAATTTTTATCTTACGTCGAGCCTGAACCTCCCCTGGCAGAGCTTGGGGACATTCCCTCTTGTTCTGACCCCTGTCACTTGGGAGAAGAGGCCAGCTCCCTCCTCTCTACAACCTCCCTTCAGGTAGTTGTAGAGAGCAATAAGGTCTCCCCTCAGGCTCCTCTTCTCCAGGCTAAACAACCCCAGCTCTCTCAGTTGCTCCTCGTAAGATTTGTTCTCCAGCCCCTTCATCAGCTTTGTTTCTCTTCTCTGGACTCACACCAGAGCCTCAACATCCTTCTTGTGGTGAGGGGCCCAGAACTGAACACAGGATTCAAGGTGCGGTCTTACCAGTGCCAAGTACAGGGGGAGAATCACCTCCCTGGACCTGCTAGTCACACCATTTCTGATACAAGTTAAGATGCCATTGGCCTTGTTGGCCAGCTGGGCACACTGCTGGCTCATGTTCAGTCAGCTATTGACCAACACTCCCAGGTCCCTCTACTCCTGGCAGTTTTCCAGTCAGGCTTCTCCTAGTCTGTAGCACTGCTTAGGGTTGTTGTGCCCCAAGTGCAGGACCCGGCATTTGGCCATGTTAAAACTCATGCCATTAGACTCAGCCCAGCTGTCCAGCCTGTTCAGATCCCTTTGCAGAGCCTCCCTACCCTCTAGCAGATCGACACTTCCACCCGGCTTTGTGTCATCTGCAAACTTGCTAAGGGAGCACTCAGTGCCTTCATCCAGGTCATTGATAAAGACATTAAACAGGGCTGGACCCAGCACTGAGCCCTGGGGAACCCCACTTGTCACTGGCCTCCAACTGGATTTAACTCCATTTACCACCACTCTCTAGGCCTGGCCATCCAACCAGTTTTCCACCCAGGAGAGTGTGCGCCTGTCCAGGCCAGAGGTTGACAGTTTCTGTAGCAGAATGCTGTGAGAAACTGTGTCAAAGGCTTTCCTGAAGTCCAAGAAGACCATATCCACAGCCTTTCCCTCATCTAGTAGGCAGGTCACTTTGTCATAGAAGGCGACCAGGTTTGTTTGGCAAGACCTGCCATTTGTGAACCCATATTGACTGGGCCTGATCACCTGGTTCTCTTGCATGTGCTTCATGATAGCACTCAAGATCACCTTTTCCATGACTTTTCCTGGCACTGAAATCAGACTGACAGGCCTATAGTTCCCTGGATCCTCCCTCTGACCCTACTTGTAGATGAGCACAACATCAGCCAGCCTCCAGTCCAGTGGAACTTCCCCAGTCATCCAGGACTGTTGGAAGATGATGGAAAGGGGTTTGGCCAGCACATCTGCCAGCTCCTTTGATACCCTTGGGTGAATTAACATTGGGCTTGTCTATGACATGTGGTGGGAGGACACAAAATGTTTGGAGAGATAGGGTGCTGGTATGGGCCCTCCACCTGCTGGCCAGGGGCATGCTGGGGATGCCATGGCATAGCTGAAGTCCTGTGGAGATGAGTGGGAGGCTCCTGAGGTAGTAGGTGCCAGGAAGGCGATTTTCCCAAAACATCTTAAAGGAAAAAAAGGTCTTCCACTGAGAAGGCAATGTGGCCAACAGCCCAGCTGAAGTGCCTCCATACAAACACAGGAAGCTTGGGCAAAAAACAGGAGAAGCTGGAAGTTATCATGCTAGTAAAAAGCTACAATCTGGTTGTCTTCACTGAAACTTGGTGGGACAAATCCCGTGACTGGGTTGTGACTATTGATGGCCACAGGCTGTTCAAAAGGGAGAGACCAGGATGGAGGGGTGGAGGTGTTGCCCTCCGTGTCAGGAAATGGATAGAGTGTGAAGAACTGTCACAAAGAGTAGCCATGAACAGGTTCAAAGCTTGTAGGTGGGGATAAAAGACCTAGGAACCAACAGGAACCTTGTGGTTGGTGTATACTACAGGCTACCTGATCAAGGAGAGCCAGTTGATGAAGCCTTCTTCCTCCAGCTACAGGAGGCTTCATGCTCACAAGCTCTCATCCTTCTCAGGTACTTCAACCACCCTGACATGTGCCGGAAAAGTAGCATAGCAAGCTGTAGGCAATCCAGGAGACTCCTGGAGTGCATTGAAGATAATTTCTTAATCCAGCTAACAGAGACCCCTACCCAAGGGGATGCAATACTGGACCTGATGATCGCCACTACAGTGATCATATGATGGTGGAGTTCAGTGTCCTAAGGGATAAGGGGCAAGTGAGGAGTATAGTCAGGACTCTAAATTTCAGGAAAGCAGACTTCCAGCTCTTCAAGGAATCAATCAGTAGGACCCCCTGGGACATGTTCCTTGGGGACAAGGGAGTAGAACAGAGGTGACAAATATTTAAGGATGCTTTCCATAAAGCACCAGAGCACTCAGTCCCCAGGCATAGGAATTCAGGCAGGAAAGGGAAGAGACTGGTTTGGTGAGTTAAGACCTGCTGATCAAACTGAAGGCAAGCGGGAACTGCATAGGCAGTGCAAACAGGGACAGGGAACCTGGTACATGTATAGGGACACTGCCCAGTTGTGTAGGGATGAGGTCAGGAACTGGAGTGGAACTGGAACTTGGCAAGGGAAGTGAAGACTAACAAGAAGGGCTTCTATAGGTATGTTGATCAGAAAAGAAGGTTAAAGAGAACGTACCCGCACCAATGGTTCAAAATGGTGACCTTGTATCAGCAGATGAGGGGAAGGCTGAGGCACTTAACAATTTTTTGCCCAAACAATAATTATATCAGACCATTTATAAGTCTATAGGACTTGATGAGATGCACCCCAGAGTCCTGAGGGAATTGGGAGGTGTGGTTGCCAAGACACTCTCCATGATATTTGAAAACTCATGGCAATCAGGAGAAGTCCCTGGTGACCGGGAGATGGGTAATATTGTCCCCATTTTCAAAAACAGTAGAAAAGACAAACCTAAGAACTACTGACCTGTCAGCCTCACGTCTGTGTCTGTGAAGATCATGGAACAGATCCTCCTAGAAGCTATGCTAAAGCACATGGAGGACATGAGGGTCATTAGAGGAAGCCGACACAGCTTCACCAGGGGCAAGTCCTATGTGACTGACCTAGTAGCTTTCTATGATGGGGTAACCACAGCAGCAGTGGTGTCCCTCAGGGTCCCATACTGGGACCAGTGCTGTTTGATATCTTCATCAACAATATTGACAGTGAGACTGAGTGCACCCTCATCAAGTTTGCAGATGTCAACAAGCTGAGTGGTGTAGTTGCCACACCGGAAGGACAGGATGTCATCCAGAGGGACCTGGACAAGCTGGAGAAGTGGGCCTGGGAGAACCTCATGAGGTTCAACATAGTAAAGTCCAAGATCCTACATCTGGGTCAGGGCAATCCCCATTTTCAGTACACAATGGGGAATGGTGTGATTGAGAGCAGCTCTGTGGAGGAGAACTTGGGGATGTTGGTTGATGAGAAGCTTGATGTGAGGTGGCAAGGTGCACTCCCAGCCCAGGCCAACCATAGCCTGAGCTTCATCAAAACAAGTGTGGCCAGCAGGTCAAGGGAGGTGATTCTGCCCCTCTGTTTATCTTTCGCGAGACCTCACCTGGAGTAGTGTCTGATTCTGAAATCCTTAACATAACAAGGGTATAGAACTGCTGGAATGGGTCCATATGAGGCCACAGAGATGATCAGAGGGTTGGAGCACCTGTCATATGATTAGAGAACTGGGGTTGTTCAGCTTGGGGAAGAGAAGACTCAGAAGAGACCTTATAGCAACTTTCCAGTAGCTGAATGGGACCTACAAGAAAGCTGGGGAGGGATTTTTAACAAAGACTTGTAGCGGTAGGACAAGGGGGAAGGGATATAAACTGGAGAGGGGCAGATTTAGGCTACACATAAGGAGGAAATTCTTCACAATGAAAGTGCTGAGGCTCTGGATCAGGTTGGCCAGGGAAAGTGTGGTTGCCCCATCCCTGGAGGTGTTCAAGGCCAGGTTGGATGGGGCCTTGCCCACAGCAGGAGTGTTGTAACTGGATGATCTTGAAGGTCCCTTCCAACCCAAACTATTCTGTGATTTTATGATTTTTATTCCTTCTGAAGAAAGGAACTAACCATAAACCCACATTTTGCCAGATAAGAACATTAATCACCCCCTAAACCCATACCTACTACCTGCAACTTCTCCCTCTGAAAGACAACTCAGGCATTTTGAAAAAAGTTATTTATTTTCACTGCTTTAATCTCTCTACTGTAGTGATAGCAGTTAACATAAGCATCCACTCTTCTACTATCCTATTTACAACCCACTGAAATGTATACTCTACAAATAGAATACATATTTTCAGAAATGTATGGGCAGTTTTGTAAGGTTTAAAAAAAAAGTGACACTTGTCTGTACAGAATTTTCAAATCATCCAAAATTATAATTTACAAGGCAGTATCCACACAGCTATGTAATGTCAGGTGCTACAGTGACAAAGCAGCAAATTTACTAATACATTAAAGACGCCAAGTGAAAGTGTTTTGGGGCACCAGATAATACAATTTAGTACCGCTGAAGTTGTAAATTTAGTAATACATGTTTCTAGAAATACAGGTAACTGCAAACTGGGACAATGTTCTGAAAAATATTAAACATTATATACATATGAGGTAAATGTACCTTGGTCTTTTAAGAGGTAATTTGGATTTAAGGAAATTGATATGGTGAAGTTGTAGGTTTTTTTTTTAATATAAAATGATTAACACCTTGCAGTTGGTTTAATGGCACAATATAAACAAGGAACTAACTAAAATGTGAATTCATGGCAATCACACTCAGAACCATTACTGAAAAAATAAAAAATATTAAAATAGCCTCTTATTTTGTTTGACACCTTCATGTCCCCAAACAGTCAATCCCAAAGTCTATATTCTATATACAAAATCTTTCTTAGGATTACAAGTGGAACCATTGGTGTGTGATAGTGTCACACTTGGAAATTCAGCTTGAGAAATATCCCAGAGTTCCAGCTTTAAAGGTTAGAAAGTCCCTGAAGAATTCCAGCATTCCATAACCAACATATTGGGGTTTTCAGCATCAGACCATTTTCAAGGCTCCTTATTTTCCATGCTCGTATCCCACCTGTCTCACTTCTCACATCTGTAAACCAATCTGAGGGTTCAATGCTAATAAAAATACCTTAAGTGAATGTAGAATGTAATATTTACAATAAACATTTGCATCAGTATTCATCAGAAACTGTTTTGGTATATACTTGAAATGATACAAAATTAATATTTTGAATGCTAAAATATTTTGGTCCCCCTGGATTTCCAAGAGCAGATCTGGTGATATTACAATCTTAATTTAAAAAATACTTATGTGTACCTGTGTCCATATATAAAAGATATGATCTTACACAGGTAACACTTAAAGTTACATAATATATACAGACACAGCCTTTCTAAAAGGTGTTAAATTTATATAATGGAAAGAAGAACAAAGCTTGAGGTTGTGATGTCAGAATTGAGGATATATATAGCTCTATTCAGAATTTTCTGCTTCCAATATGAATAAGGTTATCCCAAAATAACTTTCCTAATGTCACACACAGTATCAAGAAGCCTTCCAGTGCTTTCTTTTCACAAGCTTGTATTACAAAGTGAAAAACTAGAGCAATGCAAGAATAGTTGCTAGCAATTCAGAATAAAGGTGGTTGAGACAAGGCAGGTGTAACAAACCACTGTACAGCTGCTTATACCACCTGCATGCCATATTGCTGTTCAGCTGCCACAGATTCTCTTTCAAATGCAAGAGAACTGCTCCTTATATTTTACAAATTGAAACATGGTGATGAGCTTTTGTATGTGCTAAAAAAAAAAAAAAAAAGCCACAAATCAAATTTGATTAATTACACTGGAAGCTTTCTCACGTTACCATCAAGATTGCTATACAGTAAAGATCTGAAGTGTGCCAGTAGCCTGATGATTCTAAAGTATGAACTACCCATATGGATCTGTGGTAAAGATTCAGGAAGGTCTATGAAAAACTCAATTTAATACAGTTAACAAATTGTTTACATAGGAGGCCTTTGAAATTAGTATGCAGATAGAGTGAATTCTATTTTCATGCTGATCTGCTTTTGTTAAATATTTGTCTAGGTACATAGAACTTGTTAACAAGGCCTGCCAAGTATGTAAGACTTGGAAGTTTAGTTATAGTCAATCATTTTAGAACAGTCATACTAGAAAAACTGGTGCACAACTGTCCATTTGTAAAAAAGGCATAGTTTATTTAAAATACCTACATGGAGTAATTTTTTTATTCAGCTTTGACTGATAGAGGCATGAAACACATAAGCCTAACTAGTCAGATAATGCCAAAAAATATAAGTATGACAACTGTACATGTGTTTAAACTCAACTGTTTTCTAAGAACTTATTTTTTTCCTCTTCTCCTGGATGCCATCTTTTAGTATGAATAAACTCATCTATAAAGGCGGTTGAATAACACATTTCATTATTTTCAGTTCAACTTCTGAAGGTCTGTAATTCCCACATCATTTAAAGCTGTCTCCAAGCAAGTACCAAGAATTTGTAAACACGCAAGAGTTACTGCTTTTTTGTACTGGGACCCATCTTGCTGCATTAACTACCACATGTTTCAGATCACACAATACAATCTGGGTTAGGCTCTTCTTAGAAACCACTCTGGCAACACTACTAGTGTTGTGGAAAACTCAAGGGACTGTTTGCTGAAGAACAAAAAGGAAGCAGTTAAGGTTGCCCAATAAGATGGATAATGGTGTGTTCTGGAGAGTAGGAGGTTAGGTGGCACTTAAACTACCAGGCACATTTACATACCAAAATATTACTGAATGCTTTGAATATTAATGATAACAGCAATTTTTAAAGAAGTTTCCATATTAATTCCTCCAGTACTCTCTGGAAGTTCTATATTCAGGCAGGAAGCAATTAAATTTATTAGCAAGTTTGCAAAAATCTTGTGATACCCTTAAAATCGAGCCTATCTTTACTAAAGTCATGTATGTTCTTCTCTTTTCTTATGACAACACAGCCACCATAAGCTTTGTTCTTGTAACAATGAAGAGGATTGCTGGAATCCCCTGGTATTTGTATCCAAAGACCTGCAGCTCACCACTTTCTGCGTATGAGGCACACACAAAATATATGCACATAAAATTTATAAGCAGCTTTGAACTTTCTAGTATGAAAACTCAAATAACTTCTCCTTAATTACAGGTGCACTTAATCCTTATTTAATTGCAAATACTGTTCTTTGAGTCTTAAGACTCTGCAGAACCGCACAGAAAATGTGCTTTTCATATTGGATTTAGTGGAGCAAGATCTCCATTAAGAACATCTTACTACTCTTGCTACGTTTCTGAAGTAGATACGTTCTTCAAGCATTTTAGAAGTACCACTTCATAAGTCTTATATATAATTATGACTCATGACTTGACAATTACAGAAGACGACAGTGAATAGCTTACACTATTTAAAACTTGTACAGTGGTTTAAAGAGTCAAATTTTGGTAACATGTAAGGTATTCCACAAACTATGTACTTGCTGAAATGAGTCTAAACTAGATCTTAGCTAGGCAAAGGAACAGTCGACTTTTAACTTTTAATTTTGAAACCAAAAGTACCATAGGCTTTGTATACTCCTACTGTTCTGCATTAAAAGACTCAAAAGCGGCACTTATTGGTATAATACAATCTATCCTGAAGGCAATGTAATGTTCTGAAAAAGTGGAAAAAAAGCCCAGTAATCATCTATAAAGTATAGTTGCATAAATTATGTTCCCACAACTGAATGAGGTCAAGTTCTAAATTAAGGTAAGAGTCCAAAAAAGATACTACCTTAATAGCTAGCAAAGTTTACTCCAACAGTACACTGAAAATCTGAAAGAACTGTGACAGTGTTTCAGAAAAGTCAATGTACCAGCCAGGCATAATGTTTCTTATAGAGTCACCAATGCACTCTAGAACAATATCGTGCATCAGTTCCATTTTCAAAGTGACCTTTTTTTTTTTCTTTTAAGCACAGTTTACTACAAGTTAAGACAGGCCATCAACTTTTCAAACAAAGATTTAAAGGTTAATAAAAGTAGACTACACAATGTCTTGTAAGTAACCTGGGAAAGACGTTCATAGTGCACAGAAAGGACCCAATACAATTGTTTAGCATGTCCACAAAAATGCTCTGAAGTGACGTTCCTATGAAGTACTGAAAGGCAGCAATGTCCTTCTGTTCACCCAATGAGGTAGAACAATGAACCTTCTTAACACGCCACTCTGGTGCAGATATGGATTTTTACAGTGTTCTTCATTAGAAAATCCAGGATTACATCTTTATCCCCTCCTGTTGACTAAGTTGTGATAATGTTTTCTTAATGCGCAAAGCTGTTAGCCTAGCAGCTCCATTGGCATACCAGCATTCCCGCATAATTTTTGCCATTACTCGTAATGCCTGCAAAGAAAGAGAAGTAATTATATGTACTGCTGTTCAAATGTAGCTGATATAACCTCTGTTCTACCTCAGACTTCAGAAATGCAGGAAGAGGCTATTACTAGTACTACTAGTGCATTAAAGACTGTTCTATAAAAAAAAAATTCAAATTCTTACTTCATAAAAACATAAAATTCTTCAAAACACTATACAGAAGAACTAGTATTTTTCAGCAGAATTTCAGCTGATACAAAAATATTTTTAGTAAAAATTAGTAGCCTGTCTGTAAATGTTTTCTGAATTTTCACATTGCACGAAAATATACTCTTTATTGTACCTCCTGCTGAAAAAAGGAGGTACTCTGTATTTACACAGAAATGCTGCATAGCTGGGAATGTACTCAATTGCTTCCCTCAGTCATAAATTGCTTTTTAAGAAGTTAGTTCAACATATAGCAATTCAGAAGCTTATCAGCTGTCTTTCTCAAACTGAAGCTATGTAATGACTCAGTATTTTTTGAGTCTTTCTGTTTTTCAAACAGCCATTCTTTGAGCTTTATGTGTGCTACTACACAAGTTAAACACCAAAGAATATAAAAATTGGAGATGAAAAAAAGTAACAGCTCCACATACAAGATTCTACACTCTTACACCGAGCTGCTAATTAAGTTTGCAACACTGGAATGGCAGCATTTAAAAAATTACTCCACAGTCCGACAGTGTATATCATCACCTCTCTTCTGTCTGTGTTCTCTCACTCAATCTCTTATCTTGGACCTTCACCCATTTCACCCATGTATTCATTTCACACATGCCACAACCCCGTTCCCCCTTCCATCTAAAGTACATCAGGCTCCTACTGTAGCCTAATACAGCTATTCTCCTAATAAACTGTGAATCAGAAAGCATTTGTTGTATCTCTAGTTAGGTTCCTAGAACAAGCAATATGAACAAAGTTGGCTGGAAAGGCAAGAGCTTGCTACTGCCCATGAGTGGCTACCAGTATAATGAACTCACTCCAGAATTGCATCAGCACTTCTACAGAGGCATAGTCAGGAGTGGTTGTTACACACACACTCTCTTCAGTTCTAAGTCTTTTGCATACTCATGTCTTTGCTTCCTAATAACATTGTCTATCTTTCAATAAGTACATACAGTACAAATTCTGATACACAAAAAAGTACTAAGGCCACTATTTTGGCCAGGCTATAAGATATTCTTTTTCTATATGATGATAGGGCAAAGGCCCCTGAGTGAGTTAGTTCCAAGCAAGCGTTCTCATGAGGCAGTGCAAGCACTGTTGAAGATACCATTTGTGTCCCAACAAGCCAGACAGCTGTGCTGGCAAACGACTGAGCTGAAACCAGCAAGTCTCTTTCAAGAGACAACCAGCATAGTTACAAAACAACTGGCACACACCTGATTAGCTCATGTATCACTAGTACCCCTGTAATGGGTTAAGCCTAGTATACAGCTCAGCCCCTATACAGCTGCTTGCTCACTTCCCCTCCGTGAGATGAGGAGAGAATCAGGAAGGTAAAAGTCACAAAACTTGTGGGTTGAGATAAGGACAGTTCAATAAACAAAGGGTGAAAACCAAGCCAAAACAAAGAAAACCAAGTGATACAAAAACACTTGTTAGCCACCATCAGGCTGATATGCAGACAGTCCTTCAAAAGTTGCCCTTCCCCCCAGTTTCATTGCTGAGCATGACGCAGCATAGTATGGAATATCTCTCTGATAAAGGTGGGTCAGCTGTCCCAGTTATATTCCCTTTCATCATCTCTCATCGCTCTTGCCCACTTCCAGCCTGCTTCACAGTAAAGGAGGCAGAGAGAGAAATGGAGAGAAACTTGAAGTTGTGTTAGCACTGTTCAGCAACAGCTGAACTATCAGCATGTACAAAACTTTTGGTCACACATCCAAAGCACTAGTACCACACAGGCTACCATGCAGAAAGTTAACTCAATCTCAGCCAGGTGCAGTACAACTCTCACAAAATTTATTTGCAGTGATGCTTCCTGTATAATATAATTCAGACTAGGTTTAATTTACATTAGTGCTACCTATGCTTCACAGAATCCCAGAATCATTCACGCATTACATATTACATTAAATATTAATGTATAATCAAGGATCAATAACATTCAATAAAGTCAAAATGATCAGAGTAATTAAGTCTTCCTAGAAGCAACCCTTCTCCCTTCAACAAGTATAATTTTTAAGCCACTGAAATCAATAAAAGCTTTAATGCCTATTAAAGCAGCTTTAGCAAAGTTGGTTAATACCTCACAGCTCTGCCATCTGTTTGGAATATTGGGCCTTAATTTCTGCTCACACACAACTTTCCTCATCTCTTCAACAGAAGGATCCGAAGGAACAAGGTCATAGTATGGCAACTGGTAATCTTCATGGATTCCTGCAACAGGTTAAAAATAGCTTTATTTTAGTTAACAGTAAATTATACTGGCTTCACTTTTCACAATGTTCTTGACCTCTGTAACTTTCTTTTTAAAAATTACATTATAGTGAGTGACAAATAAATAAATAAAAAGGATCCTTAGCCATACCTTAGGAATGTTTTTGTTACCCTTGAAGAACTTTTAATTTTGAAATTTATATATCTGGAAAAGATATATATTTGCTAAGGCAAATCTTTTATATGCTACACTAAATACATTTCTTGAAGGCATATGATTTATGGTAGCATATTTTATTTTAAATAAAGTACAGATTTTATCTGAACACATGATAGCTAGCCCTTTCTTGTGGTGTTTGCCACTTGCTCTCAAGGACATTTAACTTCATGCTATTCTCCCCTCTATATAAAGTTTTTAGAAAAATAGCTATTACAGACCAGGATCTTTCCTATTGCTTCAGCAGGTATGGTTCATAAATTACAAAGAGATCATGTAAATCAGTCATCATTTACAGGATCAACAGTTAGAAAGTCTAAAGCATAATGGCTATAATCTTGCACCATTTTTAGAGCACACTGTTTACTTAGAACCTAAGTTTGTAACTAACTTATAACTCCTCAGTAAGCTCAATTTTGTAAAGACTGTCACATACCACCAATTGAACATCGCCGAGCTATTTCCCAAAACACTAATCCCATTGCATAGATGTCTGCTCGTTTGAATGATTCAAAATGTTTCATATTTATGGAATCATCCAGAACTTCAGGTGCCATGTACCTATTTGAAATAAAGAAAGTTAAGAAAATATTTAATTTCATAAATACTGGAAAGTTCAGTGCTACTGCTCAGCTCAAAATCACTTTTCATTCTTTATGTAGAAAAGGAAACAGTAAAATTCTGCTTCATTAAGGTTATCCATTCAAAGACCTTTCAGTGCAAAGGGGGACAATAAGTATACAGAGATAAGCAAGCAAAGGATTAGGAGGAATAAGTAAAACACAAAACAATAAACAGAGACATAAATCTGAGAGGCAAGATAACAGAGACAAAGACCAGAAGTCTCCAGGCATAGCTTTAGAGAGATCAGGCCTGAATGTTGTAACTGCTAGTAAGTGGGAAACAAGAGGAACACATGGCCTGCGGATATTCAAGGGAGACCTGTGGGACTATGCAATGCTTATTAAGGAATGTTTAGAAGGGTAACTGGGAGGAAAAGCATGGCTATAGATAAGATACCAAAGGGGCCAGTTGCATAACCTGTCACTATGCTTGTCTGATCAAGCTCCGTGCCTGCTTGCTGCAGCATATCCAATCTTCTTATTAAATCCTAACTGTATTTTATGCAATCTCACTTACAACCCTTAGAGCACGTGCTCTCAGGGCTACATGCCAGCAACCAGAGGCAGGCATGAGTAAATTCAGGGCTAGGAATGGGAGTGAGACTAGGAACAATGTTTCCTTTGGGCCTGGGGTGCCAGCAACTGAAGAAATGGAGGGTCTCTACATCACCAGCTAGAAGATGAACTGTGGAACCTAGAAAAATAAGTCCATGGGTCTTAGGAGCACATATCTGGAACTACGGGGGACAGGGGGAACCAGTGTGAATGAGTTCTGGGTCAGCAACTGCAGTTAGTGGGTGAAGGCACCACTGGTGCCAGCAACTGGAGCAAATAAGGGTCTCTGTTTCAGACACTGAAGTAGGACTGTGGGTCACAGGTTTCACAATCACATACTTAGAGGTACCAGCTACAGGGGAGGACAGGGATCAGAGAAGCAGGGCCTCTCAGCACCAGCAACTGGAATGGGAATCCATAGGTCATAAGGTCTACATGCCTGGCTGCAAGATGACTTTTATTTCCCTGCAGACCTTATGTGCGTGGCAAGTGTACATGAGTAATTCCCTAGCAAACTTCAAATGAGTCTAGCCAGCATATCTGGTGGCCCAGGCAGGGATGTTTGACAGGGTAAAGGGCCTGCACTGTTATTCAAGGGAATCCATGCATGCAGGTGTGCATATGAGTACAGGTATCTGTTTCCTGCTGTGTAGTATCCCAGCCCAGCTCGTGAGAAGACCCATGGAAGAGAGCATTAGACAGACAGAGTTGTGCAGATAGTTGAGGAATTCAAACAGGAGCATGGGCTTGTGAGGCTAGAGAAGGGTGTGTATGTGTTTTCACTTACAAAGGAAGAAGACCTGGCTTACCTATAGTTACATTTTATAGGTGTTCTGACAGTATTTTTTATGTGGGTGTTGGAAGATGACACAGTGCATAGGAAAATGTATAATCAGCGCTGTTATCATTGTATATCTGTACATATCTAGCCTCAATACTGGTTGAATAACAAGTAAAGAAAATGGCAGCAGCCATATGCATGAGTTTGGGATAGACAGGCCTTTGGACCTATAAGGCCCAAAGAGGCCAGGTAAGAGGAAGGCCCAGTTCCTGTAATCTGCCAAGACTGAGCAGCCACTTAAAACAGCCCCCAGGCAAGACCAGAGAGGGAACAGACATGAAGGGTTAAAAAAACATTGGTAAGGATTTCTTGGGAACAAAGGCTCCCTACCATTGCAGTAACTGATTCTTCATCATACAGTCTCAGTCCTATCACAAACGACGCCAAGCTATTTTTTTTTTTTAAATAGTAAATCTTATTTGGGTTTCACATGAACAACTGTGGTCACCAAAAAAGCTTACTTTATCAGTATTTCCTGCACAGAAAAACCTGTGATAGACTTTCAACTGGTCAGGGCACCCAAGAGATCGTTACCTTGTTTCATGACTAGGTCTAGTACTAGAATGTCAAGCAAAACATCACCACAAACTACATTATAAGAGTAACTGATAGCAGTATCTCCACTGACTGCAGCAAAGAATGAACAGAATTGGTTGTATCGGTTAGCATCAGTTGCAGCATTGCTCTCTTGATCTGGTTTAGCTCTGATAGCTAAAGCCAATATGTAATACCTAGCGTTCAGTGTGTTCCTCCTCATCACTACCCCGTCAATATCAAGCTGACGCATTAAAGAAGCAGGCAAACAATGACACCAGGGCTATAGAGAGCATAGTTAACTGCTAAAGGAGCAACGTGCATAGATTACTGGAGGGGAGTACAGTGTCAGGCAATACCCTAACCTCTAGAATAGCCACAAAGGCTGACATGCAGCTTCATTTAATCAACATAACAGCAGGATTTTCTTGGCCTAGTACTACTGATAGCAAGCAGAATACAAGACACACTACTTAAATTTCAGGAGTATCAGACCTCTCGGAACTCTCACAGTGCTACTGTCTCACAGAAGCAACATACATGCAAGTAGGCAAGGGCTATCAACAAAGGAACAAAAATGCAACCAGTAATCCAGAATTTCAACAAGGGTGGCCTACACTAGAGTTCTTGTATGCCTGTACAGTACTCAGGAATTTTCTGCAAATAATAAGCCAGCAGAGGCAGAAGACAACTGTCTAAAGAGGAATGTAAGGTTTACTTTGAAAGCATTTATTGAATGGAAGCATAGTCTTAAGTTAAGCTTACATATGTCAATCTCTGACACAGAAAACAATCAAATTATTCTGGGCCACTCATATCAAAGAGTTTTAAATTAAGAATGCAAGACTGTGGTGAATGTTTTAGGGCTCTACAAGGATTCTGCATTACTGGATAATCTTCTTGGGCTACTTTATACACTTGACAGTATAGCGATTAGCTTTGGGTCTAGAAGAAGGACTATTTGATATATCTTAAGATCACATAGGGATGAATAGAGTGGAAAAACACCAAACCTAAAACCCCAGCAATGTTGTAAGACTGTAAGCCAGAATCACTTATACAAGCAGTAAAGGAGATTATCTCAGTTTCTGTAAATCATCCTGAGGACAAGGATTTTAACAGGAAAGACCATTAGGGGCCTGAATGTGGCAATGGAGATGAATTCATACCCTCAAAAGAAAAAATTCCTCCCCCCAAAGGGACTTCCATTGAATTTATTGGCAAATTGACCTCTTACCATGATCCTCCATCAATGCATTTAGATTGGCTTTGGCTTCCATAACTCAGAATGGTGACTGACTGCTCAAAAAGTCTGAGAGATTATTGCTGGAACAAGAGAGGTGAAAGGCAAGTAGGTCATCTAGCGCGGTTAGCACATTAGCCGTATTACGGCTATCAGACAGAAGGGAGAGAAACATGCAACTCCTTATCAACTTACATACTGGAAATGCACTGCTTGTCAGAAACTGTATCTTTAGAGAATTAAGTTCTGGAGTGAAATATTCTACACAGGCTAACTTTGACCACCTGAATAAAGTCTGCAGCTCAGTACCCTCCAAGAATGAACGGATAAGTCTACAAAGAAGTTTCTTTTAAACACAGCCTATTTCAACTACCAAAAGTAACAGCTGGGCCATACTTATCAAAAAAAAAAAAAAGCAAAAAAGCTCACATTCCCTGTTTTATGCTGCAGGTTGAGCTGTGAAAGCACAGACTTCACACCCTCAGGTAAGACTACGCCTCTTAACAGAGAAGACATAAAGATGCAGTCACAGAGAAGGATCACCAGTCTGAACATTCACCTAAGAGTGAGTCTTGCTAGCTCCCTACACCATAGATGTTTACAACAGTCATTAGAAAAATATCAACTTAGTCACATCTCCTTGAACTTGCATACAGAACTTCCATACACAGAAGAGGTACCAGCAGTGGCAGTCAATAGGTGTTAATATTGTCAGTGAGCAGGTAAAATCTGAACTTTATAATGAAATATTTTCCAGAGGTACAGAGTTACTTATCTAAGAACACACAAGAGGGAGGAAGTGGGGACCAAGTCTTTCATGAAAATGAATAATTTTCAGAGATGTAGAAGTGATTAAAGTTTTTAATGTGGAAAGCACTTAGTCCTGCTGCTGTCTACTGCAGCAACAGTTGTTACAGCTTTGCCCTTGTGAAGAAGCATAAGGCAGATGAACTAGTAACTTAATATTGCCTATGCAAGAAGACATCATCTAAGTGGGATCTAAAGACACAGCTGAAAGCATGCTTTCTTTCTCCAAACACTACTCTAAAGAAAGTAACCGATTTGCACATCATTTTTATTTTGTATGTAGGTGTATCAGAAAATAAATTCAAACTATGCCCCTTGCATGCAGCTAAGTTTGGAATCCATCATGGCAAATTGGTACGTTTTACTACCAATGATTACTGGAGACTTGGAGACAGAATAATACCGAGTTCTTTCTAATGTAATAGTAGGTTCAGAAAATAAATCTCCTCTGACCATTGACATGGTAATTACTGAAGTTGACAAAAGACTAGTAGCAACAGAGACATAAAAAAGTAATTCCAGCAATACAGTTGCCAGTGAAATAAAATTTCAGTACATGTTCAAAAAGCTTTTGTTCACTGAGCCCTAGAAAAAGTTTGTTTTTTCTTCCAAAAAGCCACAGTTAAAGGGGCATCCTAGTTCTTTGTAAAAGACAAATCCCAACCCCCCTCCTCCCCTACAGCAGTATTCACTAGATAAACAGATAAAAAATACTTCTCATATATGGATTGGAGACCAGGCAACATCACAGAATTTTCTCCAGCACTCTTAGGGCATATGCTGAAGTTAATTATGTACAGTCCTGAACCACTGGACTACCATACAATTCTCTGAAAGGTTTTCAAACTTCAGTTTTACATACCACCCTACCTACAGGCAACAAAAGGACAAAGATGCTCACATCACAACTTTGTTGCTGAGATTCACTGTTAGTGTTGCTATCTCTGTATGCTGTATAGCTACACAGATCAATACAGAAAATTAATCTTCTCTTCAGAACAGCTTCCAGTTATTTTTGTCTGAAAGTCCAGCAAGGATAAATTAAACTACACCAGATAAGTTTAATTATCCTTGTGTTCATGGAGTTAAAAAGCTCAGTTCTTCTGAGAACAAGATAATCCATATTTCCAAATAGAGTTTAGATTTAAAAGAGAGGGAGTAATCTGACTTATCCATTGATAAGCCTATTCATGCTTCAGATGACAAAGATGCCCAACTGTTTTAGAGTTCTTATATTCCTTTCAAAAACATGATCCCGGGAAAGCCCACATCCAAGACTCAGGACCTTGTATGCTCTACCACATAGGTTTCACACTGAAAAAAAACCAGCTTTACTTTCACTGTTGATATCCTGTCTTATACTCTAGATTGGACTGCAAGCAATGTTTCCATGCAACACAAGGCAAAAAGAATAAAGACAGAGCAGTGAAGTCTGTAAAGCTGTCATTAACTCTACTAACTTTTTAAATATACAGGTATGCCCAACAACATTTTACAACTTTTTGGTATTTTACATATGCTAGTAATAGATGCTAAGTTCCAACACGCTTTTTAAGCAACTACTGTCTAACAAATCACCAGCTGGCATAGAAGCACTGAGGAACTCCATCTGCCTTCATCTAGAATTTCCTGCTGCTTATATTCATAGCCACGAAAGTCTTCTATATGGGACACAAGAAAACAACAGGATTTTATTATAAAGCCACCCAGCACATGTTAATGATTTTACCTCTTTGTTCCCACTCTGTGATTTGGAGCAATATCAATTGTGTCTGTAGCCGAATCATGCCTAACTGCCAGTCCTAGGTCTGCAATGCAGCATGTTCCATTCTTTTTTACCAAGATATTTTTTGATTTCAAATCTCTGTGGGCAATTGCTGGTTTGCCTGTAAGGGAAAACAAACAAACAAACAAAAAGAAATAACAGGTCTTAAGAAACTATGGTTACTGTTATTCTAAGCCTTGTGCAGATTTTGTTTGAAGTTACAGAATTCCTTCCAGTTCTGTTGCTTTCAGGTAACTCCTGAAATGATTCATTGTGGACTGGCTGTGCAGAAAAGTGCCTTAAATATCTACTGTATTACTCCACTTCACTGCTTCTTTCCCTCTTCCTGCAAATATTCATCGCATGCACATACTACGTGTCACAAAAGTTTCCAGTATCTCTGGAAAGAAACCTGTACTGCTATGTCAAAACAAAGTTAAGACAATTCTACAGGCACCATAATTAGTGCCTTTTAATAGATGTTTTGTAGGAAGGATTGTTACATCACAAAACCCGATACACCAGAAAAAAGAAAGTAAAAAAACCTTCCAAATGAATAAGTTCTATTAGTTCAGAAATTACCACACGCCCCAAACCATTTTTCCATTCACTCTGTTCCATGAGGGATTAATTTTAGTGTCTGCACTCAGTTCAGCTGCCTTCTCATTACATAAATAAGTAGCAGCATGCAAAGCAACTACACCCTGAAATGACTGAATGTTCTAACCAGGAAAAGGGTTATAGCAGAACGACCGATGTACATATAATTTAAAAAAAAAAAAAAAAAAAAATCCAGTATTATCCACATGACATGCTGAAGAGCTGTAAGATTACCTTGTGTGCCAACAATTTCCATGTGAAGATGAGCAAGACCACTGGCAGTGGACAAAGCTAATTTTATCATTCCTTCCACTGTTACTGTATACCTGTTCAGGTAATCAAAAAGCGATCCGTGCTCATGATAGTCTGACACCAACCACAGCTGAGTCCAGGTACCATTATCTGCAAAATAATACTGGCATGAATACCACACACACAAAGGAGACAAGCAAACAATATATGTGCCAATGCCTAGTAAGTATAAACTATGTTTTGCAGGTAATCTCAGTCAACTAGACTTAAATCTTTACTTCTATCCCTGTAACACTTAAATGTCTCTGTAAGGGCTGGGACTGCAAAACTTTACAAACAGCTTAGTAAGTATTCTTTCATTTAAAACTCAAAAGCCAAACCATAGAAAGCTGATGCTGCTATGAGGTGAACTACTCACCCTGCCTCTCTCAAACTTTTCTGCCTGGGGGGTTGGGGGAAGCAGCACCAAATGCATAACGCAAAACTAATCCTAATAGAATCATAGGATCATTGAATCACCAGGTTGGAAGAGACCCATCAGATCATCGAGTCCAACCATTCCTATCAGACACTAAACCATGTCCCTCAGGACCTCGTCTACCCGTGCCTTAAACACCTCCAGGGAAGGTGAATCAACCACCTCCCTGGGCAGCCTATTCCAATGCCCAATGACCCTCTGTGTGAAAAACTTCTTCCTAATAGAATCATAATCATCCTGTCACTATCACTGCAGTACAATGTTGTCCATGCTACTCATAAAAAAAAACCACAAAACCAAGCGTCCTTCAAGCTTTGCCCTGTCTTCCTGTAACCCATTTGGCCTCAGCCTGGGAGACAATTTCCAGCAGCTGGTGAATTTTTCCTCCTGAAGCAGAAGTTAGCAAGCAGAAGCTGGACACGTTACTTCAAAACTAAAATAAAATCCCACCTCTGGTGACCTCTAGTTTAAAAATCAAGGCTTCCAGAGGCACAACAGTAAAGAGGATGAAAAAGACTGATAAGAAAACCAGTTTGCTGTATGATTTTTCACTGAACTATTAAGAACAAGACAGGCCACAATACAGTTGCAGATATCTCAAGGAATAAAGATGACATGAGAACAAAATTGTTCACATTATTAAGCTAGTGCACACAAAATACCTTGAAGTTCAAGCCACAGAGAAGCCTATTAAAGGAATTCAAATAATGAGGAAGGCAGAATTTTTTTTTTTAACCTAGGAAGTAGAAATATACCCCAAAAAGAATAATCCTGCCACCAAACAGGTTTTCCAGTTGTTGTAAAATTAAATCTCCCGTGGTAGATCCAAGATGTGCTTTTATAACTAATACTTTTGTAGAAGTCTAATATCTTTAAAAGACTAATTATCCCATAAAAGATTTCAGTTAGTCCTCTACCTTAAATTATACAGTCACTACTCTCTAAGAGCAAGTGAGGAAATATCACGACAAGACAAAAAAGATCTCATTATTATGGTAGCACCTAAGAATTACCAAAATGCATACTAAACAACTAAATATGAAAAACAGAAAGTAGTAAATTCAGAAGTTAGTTGCTATTATAAATACACCGAAAAATCTTTAGTTTCTAAATAGGAGGTTCTTACATTTCCTTCCCCTTTTCCTTCACTCTCCTCAAAGGGCACATCTGTGCCAGTAGGGGCACAAAACGCCTGATCTACAGATTCACAAAAACTACCTTTATAGAAGTACTTGCGCTAATCTTTAAATAAGCACTTGAGTAGGGGTGGGAAAACTTTCTAGCATCCCTTCTACTTAGATGTTTCCAAGGAGGCCAGTGATGCCACTAAAAAGAATTAAAAAGCCACCAAATGCTTCAGAGAATGGAAATAAAGAATTAGTCTACATTCAAACAATTCTCATAATAGAAAGAATTCTGTCTTACTACAGTCACAGAAGTCTCAACCAAGTTGTTAATTTAACAGGCAAACAAAAGCCATTACATGCTTTAACCTGTAAATGACTTAGCTTCTGTTGCAGTGGGAAGCTTATTATAACCACAGAAGTGACTCGTAAGCTATTTTTAAAAAAATTAATAAGGAAATTAAAAATATTTTTTTAAAAAAATTTCTTTGATTATGTTATAGTTGGGACTGCTGCTTCTTTCGCTACTTTGCATATCCAAGCGTGAACTCACAGAACTCAGCACATTATTAAATGTGACTTTTTCTAAAGAGAATTATGGTATCTGCAAAAATCAATCCAACAGTATTAGCTTCACTGAAAACTTTTAAAGAACCATTAGAAACAGATATGCATTCACAGGCATATAAAAGCTGCTCTCAGATGTATATAGTCAATAGAGCTCCAAAAAGCTGTAGAACTTAATCATTTCAGAATATTCTAATAATTCAGTTTTATTCTACTGCTTCATCAGTTATGAATCTATATTGCCTAAAATAATCCTCTCCTGTACATCAACACTACATACACTCATTGCTTGACTCTGTATTTGATTTCTTGTCGTGTTTCTTATGAATGAGATACATTAGCAGGTGTCTAAACTAGACAACAATAAGTAGGGAAATTAATAATCTGTTTTAAGTAATCTACCACACCTTGTGCTTCAATAGATCTTTTAAGGATATCAAATTCCTGAAGAATTATCATTACTTTGAGTCAAGATTATTGTGCCTTCTCATATTTTTTTCCCCATTGTAACTCCAGGCACACACTTAGGAAGAGAATATGCTGCTGATTATAGACCCTTCTCCTACAGTTTCATCTTTCTTATTACCCTCAAGTCTTCACCTTCCTTCCAAAGGAGAAAATACAAAGCTGGACTTACTATCTATTCTGAAAGAAGTTAACATTTTTTTCCAATTGTATGTCATATGTGGCCCTCCAACTAGATTTTAAGAAGGAATAGAATTACATCCAAGCTTACATGAATAATATTAAAGACAAGCTGAAATGCAGCAATAAGTACTATGCCCAGCTATCAGACAGGACCTACTAAAATTTCTTTTCTCTGCTATATTTGATTTACATTTATTTAGCAATCTGAGCACGTTACGACAAACTTAACTACTGTCAAGAGTATAAGACTATTTAATTATTACCAAGCAATAATAATTACCAAGCAATAATTAACTGACCCTGAGTATTTTTAGCTTCCACAGTAAATAGCATCTGGCATGAAGCTTTCAACCATAGGATTTTCATTATCAGATAAGAAAAAGTAATTACATAGAGTAGCACTGCCTGCCATGACAGGGTAACCTAATTTAGAGTTTATATACACACCACCAAGACCAAGAACCTCAAGCAATTTCACAATGTTCAAGAACATTATGAAAATTTAAATATGAAGTTACAGAGACTGTCTAATTGCATGTCTTCTCTAGCATCACTTAGAATGTTTCAAAGAATAGAGTGGGATACATTAACCTTTCTTGGTATGTAGATAATAACAGAAAAAAAAAGAGGAAAAAGCAATGAAAAGATTAGATACAAATGGGATCTATAACTAGATTTCTAAGAGAAAACACTAAAAATTAAATATTCAGGGAGATGACAGGGAAGGGAAGAACACTTTTTTCTGGCTGAAAGATTTTGTTAGTGAAATAGCTTGACTCAATCACATTTAAACAGTCATCTGATTAAACTGATGAGAAGCTCAAGCTGTGCAGTTCAGCAAGACCTTCCAGTCAAATTCCTTCTTCTCAGACTAAAGCCAGAGCTTAAAAAAAAAAAAGGCTCAGCTATTACTTTTCTCAAGAGGAATGAATCTGCCTATTTCTCTGCAAAATACTGCCTAACACCATTCTTGGTGATCTACTTACCACATTAGGTAGCCTGACTGAACAAAAAGATTTCATCTAAGCAAGTGCTACTTTCAGTTACGGGGACAGAACAGACAGGCAAAACTATTTTTAGGGCATAAAGTTACCTGAACTCTATCGTACTGCATGCTTTCATCTTACTTGTAACATGACTACAGACAGTTACAGACAGCCAGTCCAGGGAAACCTTTAGTACTGTAAACAGGTGTTAGAAAGAACAAAAAAACCCCACCCAAACCCCAAATTATATGTTTGGGTAGCTAAAAATACGGCAATACATCACCCGGAATAATTTCTCTGTCCTAGCAGTATTTGATAGTTAACCTATATTGCTGGCTAAGTAAAGAGCTACTCAGAATACAACTGCAGATAAAACCACTCATTGATTCTCATCCCTCAAACTGACTTAACAGCAGCACCTATTTCCTACTAAATTTTGGAATGGGAAAGCAGACAGATCGGACCAGCTCCTATATAGTCTTCTGAACACCATACAGCTGTGGAGAAGTATAGGAGGAGGAGAACATGCCATTAAGGTATGTGGAATGTCTAAACAGTAGAGCAAAACAAGGAGTGAAGACAGCAGTTCAGTCACAAGCCTTATGATTCCACTAGGGCATGCCACTGACTTAGTTGATCTATCTGTACTTGCAAACACTTTTTAGACTACACATGTACTCCTTTACAAGAAGGCACACGCACAATCCCACCTTTCTCCTCACCACCGTTCTACAATTACAATGGCCAGGTAGATGCTTCCAGCAGTTGAGAAATACAGAGTTGCAGTAAGAGGAGACCCAATTAATGTTTTTACCAGTAGCAAATTTGTAGCACGACAGTGGCCCACATTTAGACCACAAACTACGAGATACAAATCCTCAGCATGACTGATACGTGAGAACCTACTCCTGGGAATTGTTGTCCATATATCACCGAAACTTTCAGCAAGCCCTGACTTAGGATTGCACAAGACATACAGTCAGATTCTTACATTCCTTGTACATTCCAGCTAGGCTGTAGTAACTCCTGAATGCATTCAGCAGTCTGTCCTGTGGAGAAATGGATGCAAATCCTTCACAGCTATTACAGCTGTGAACCAGCACTTCATCTTGCACCAGGTCCCTAATAAGCATTTATCAGTTAGCACCACCTTCTGCAGTGAAGGACTGTTAACAGGTAGTTTTAGGCCATGCTGGGATACACTTGCTCCTTTCAGAGGACCATGACAGCACAGCTGCTAAGCCAGAAGAACCACCTCTTTTATGTTTTCTCATTTAATCAGACACAGGTGGCATGAAGTATTCTAAGCAAGAGTTCAGCTATTAAGCTCCTTCCATATTCAGGACTTGTGAATGCTTAACCCATAGAGAATGGTGCGTACATATTCCCTCACTGAGAGGATGCAGAAGGTTCTACTGAAAATTCTCACTGGCAAGTTAAAGATAACAATCAAGCTCTCCACACATGCTCAGATAGAAACCCTGTTAGAAAACAAACAAGAATAGCAGCATTTACAAAACACATTTATCTATTTTTCACAAAGCAATTACCAACTAGTTCAAGAAAACAGAAGAACTTTGCTCTAAAGCCTTAAAGGTTCAAATAATGGCATGATCTATCAACTATGTATTTTGTCTTCATGTACATCATATTAACAACAGAAACAGGTTCATATCACTTTATATTACAAAGAACCTAAAGATGACAAAGTCAAATAGAAATTCATCCTATTGCATCTGGAGCCTGAGCCAGCAATCAGGAAAATATTTTAGGAACTCATTCATTTAGGAAACCTTTCTCATACCCTCCTCTACGGAGTAGTCAAATATGGGGCAAAGTGGGACACTGGTATGCTTAACCACAGACAGATTTTGTTAATAGTTATGGCCAAGGTTTCGCAACACATCCTTTATATGTATAAGCAAGACATAATACGTAAGACTTCTGCAGAGATGGATTCTCATTTACAGTATAACAGTTGCATTGAAGACAGTTCTAAACCCATGCTCCAGATACTTCACTAAGTCCCCATCAGAACAAACTCAAGATCTCATCAGTGCTATCAATATCCAAATACAACTTTAGGCATGAAAGTAGGACAGTTTCTAATGGTAAGCATAACATACTGCAGGAAGAGGTTGCCTGGTATGCTGCAGATCTGCAAGCTCTTATGCAGTTTGTTACCATCCAACTATCTGTTAGGAACAAATTAGCTATAGGTAACCCTTTTGTGGAGAAGGGACATGTTCTGCACAACCTCTTGAGTTCTGTTCCAGTTCTACAGTTTTATATGGATATAGAAACTTGAAATTAATCTACTGATAATTAAAAAGACCCCTGTTTACATGTATACTTCAACCACACTAAAACCATTTGGAAATTTCCCACAAAATAAAGAGCACTTCAAGAATCTAGGATGTGTGGACACTTAACACCTTAAGGCAATAATTTTCTGTTAATGCTTTCTTCAAAGAAGAGTTAAAGACCATTTGTGGTAAAACATCTATTTTCAGATTAAATTAACTGAATGAAATAGTGCAACATTTTAACCCCCCTTAATGTAAGAAATTAACATAGTTATCTTGGCTTTGCCAAATTTTCATGTCTTAAATTGGACTACAGGAAAACCCAAGAAACTTTCACCTGAATGAAACCACAAAAAAATAAGTTGGAAAAAATAGTTAAACTGTTCCTCTTCAGGAAACAGATACGTTCTTTTAAATACTAGGAATAAATTTGCTTTTTAAAATTTCCTTTCAAACTGGAGTTATGAATTAATAACTTCTCATATCTCAGACTTAAAAAAAATCTCTAACTCCTACTTTATATTAAGACAACAGGATTAATGATCTTTTTGGGTGCCATACATCTATCTTATCAGGCTACCAGGGAAATAGTTGTTCAGCAAATGTGCGGCTGATAAGGCATCTCCTTTTGATACCAAACTTAGCTAGTATTTAACTTGGTTATAGAAATCACACATCTTTAAATACGCAATTTAAAAATATTTAAATATTATGACTTGTTTTCCAGAAAAAGGAAAATGTACTTTCCCCCTTCATTAAACCGATGAAAATGCCAATGCTCGAGATGCTATCAATTGGATACTCGCAACCTTATTTTGCCTTCCACTTATAACCCTTTTTGACCAGGTACACAAATAGCAAAATGAATTCATAGTACCAACCTTTGTTGTCTGCAGCTATAAATCCAAGGATGTTTTCATGCCGTAGCATAACTGTTTGATAAATTTCTGCTTCACGAAACCATGAGCGTTCCTCTCTCGAAGAGAAGATCTTCACAGCAACTTCTTCTCCTCTCCACTTTCCTCGCCACACTTCTCCAAAGCGACCTTTACCAATGCTTTCCTGAAGTACTATAGTTCTTGCAATTGTTCTTTGCACAAGTAAAGGTAAACCTAAAAAGAAGATTTAACATTAACCTTAAAACATTACTAATAAAATGAGCACTCACAAGTACGAAATAAAAGATCCAAATCCCATTAAGATATTTCTCTTACAATGCAAAAAAAAACTCTCAAGATTTTAACAGCTTTTTGTGAATGCCTGCATGCAGGTAAGGTACTGCTTTCAACTTTGAAGGCCAGCAATACAAGTATTTAAAGATACTATCCTACAAACTGCCTATACAGTTGTTAAAAAGAAGGTATAAACTTCCTCTCAGTTTAGAATTTTGACAGTTTTTGATCCATAAAGTGTTATTTTAATTAAAAAAAAGGAACAAATCATCAAGCAATCAGGGCTTATCAGCAACACTGACTCTCAGATGTTCATATTCATGCTCAAGTACAACAGTAGCCTGTTAGTACTGTCAAGCCACCGTAAAGTATGAAAATGTCCTTGTAAAGCAAGCTTGCAATTTTCTGGGCTATTGCTGTGCACTTCACTAATTGTACTTGTTAAAAATGCATACCTCTTGAAGGTTTTATAGCTTTGGAACACTTACATGCTTTCAGCTCACAGCACCTCATAAAGTGTTTCTGTACTTTATACAACCACGAACAAACACTGCCATCCCCCAGCCAGGGTGGGGATTCTTATTTTAAATCTCTCCTGTCGTAATTGCAAGGTTCATCAGAGAATTCTCAAGTCATACTACACCGTTGGATGAAGACATCAGCCAGGTTACCTGCTCACAATAAGCTCTTTTGTTACAGGATTAAACCCACACACTTTACAAAGACATCTATTACTCCATAATGACTGTTTCAATAGCTGGTAAGGAAATAAATATGTTCTCCTAAGTTATAAAAAAAATAAATCCCAACTAATACCTCAAATAACTAGTTCTTCTTGATCCCTGGATAGTCTTTGTGAATTACAGCACTAGAAGGACACATGATCTAATCAGCAGCACTGCCACTCTCAGTCTGAGGAGTAAAAATTAAAATACAGCAGTGTTTTGAAGAGTTCCTCAAGACTTTCAAACCTAAAGTAATTTTAGGTATGACCTGTATTGACAATATACCTATGTGAAGAAAGAAAAGGGGGAAAAAACAGATACCATAGCAGCAAGAGACAGTAATTCCTACTAAGGAAGTTAAAATTTTTGCTCCCATAGTTATCCTCAGGTCAGTTGTGCTGTGTGCCCAAAGTGCAGAGGCTCATCTGTGAAGTTTAACTTGCATTCTTTATGGACACACCTTTGAAATGCAGAAAAGGCCAAACTGCAATAACCACACAGACTCACCCCTGGAAATGTAAAATTTGATTTTGTTGGACAGAGAAGAGTTCCTTCTTAGTACTTACGTACTGCTGCAAAATCCAGACAAATGTCAAATACAAGTTGATTTTGCATACCTGAAACGGGTAATATGCCTAATATTTTCTTTTTCCTACAGCTGTTCTAGGAAAGAGCTTGCGTGCTTTTGGTTTCAGATGCACAGTTCTCAACTTGCTGTACTACTTATATATATAACCCTTCTTGTTTAAAAAAAGTTACCCAAGGATACCAGATAACCTCTAAACAGATACTGAACTCTAAATCTCCAAACATGAAGCATTCCAATTTCACATTACAGACCACCAATCACCACGTCAACACGTCATAGTACAATAAAACCCTCGCTATCTGTGATCCACCCACCTTGTTCCTATATTTATTTTTAAAATATTTACAAGATTCAACTTGCTTCTAGTTTTTGCAGTTTTGCTTTCTCTTAGTATGCTGCTGAAATAAATATGGCTTCCAGTCTTCTGATTTATCTTACATCCACCAGAACTCCCTATAGATGTTCTGTTTCAACTTAGCAGTTTCCTCTGCTTGGTAAACACAGCCTGGTATCACCAGGAGCTTGAGCAACTATTTGCTGTGAACCAGGCTGCCTGGGAAGTAGCTCACTGGAGATAGTCTGTGACATAGATATTGGGCACAACTGCGCTTCAGGCTCTTGGAGTACACCTTCTTTTAACTGTGCTGGAAGAACAGTCAAGTTTTGCTAAATAGGATGACAAGATAATTCAAGCCCATCTCAAACTCAACAGCAGCTCACAACATTTGGCAAATTGTACTCTGCCACGGTCATTCAATTTATCCCTGAAGCCTTCACCATGATCTTCATACATCATACAAAGTACCCTCAAGACTTCTGAGAGTTTAACCAAAGATTTGTCTCTGGAGGTGTTCAAGGCCAGTTTGGATGAGGCTACGCAACGTGATCTGGTGGAATATGTCCCTGTCCATGACAGGGGTGGCAGATCTAGATGATCTTTAAGGCCCCTTACAACCAAATCCATACTATGATTCTACTCCAAATCTTAACTGTACTCTGGTTAGTTTGGACCAATGGCTATCCAATGCATAAGTTTTGATTTAGATAATTCAGAAATTAAGGAATTAAGTTCTAAAGCACTAAAAGTTGCCAACAGCAGCCGCTGCCGAAACTTTGTTCTTATCTGTATTTTTTCATACATCTCCGCCTAGAAAACCTCTTCTGAGAAGCAATAAAAACACAGTCCTGCAAATTGTGAAAGATCTCATTCTCTTCAAACTTCTATGGACCGCAGAAAAATATTAAAGGAGTTTTAGAATCATAGAGAAGTTAGGGTTGGAAGGGACCTTAAAAACAATCTAGTTCCAACGGCCCTGCCATGGGCAGGGACACATCCCACAAGATCAAGTTGCCCAAGGCCCCATCCAACCTGGCCTTTAACATCTCCTGGGATGGGGCATACACAACTTCCTTTAGGAACCTGTTCCAGTGCCTCACCACTCTCATAGTGAGGAAATTCTTCCTTATGTCTAGTCTAAATCTGCTCCTCTCCAGTTTATACCACCCTAGTCCTGTCACTACAAGCCTTTGTAAACAGTCCCTCCCCAGCTTTCTTGGAGGCCCCCTTCAGGTACTGGTAGGTTGCTATAAAGGTCTCCTTGGAGCCTTCTCTTCCACAGGCTGAACAACCCCAACTCTTTCAGCTCATCCTCACTCATTTTAACCGACAATGTTACACTGATTTTTGTGACCCTTTGGATTTGTAAGCACCAAGTTCCTCCTTGAAGTCACCTGACAATAATAACCAAAGCTCCATTGTCTCCATATTGTCTCCATTTTACACAATTCTTCCTGTTTCCTTGTAACTAAGTTACTTTGTCATTTGTGAGCTGGAGAGTAGCAGCAGGGCATCTCAATGTGATTATACAAGATATAGTTCATATTTAGAGATTCACACCATGATCTTAAAAAAAAAAAATTAAAAAAAAAAAATCATTCTCAGCTCCGAGAGAATTGAACTTCTCTTAAAAGCTTCAGCTGAATGATCTATTTTAGAAGTTTCACCAAGCATCTAGTTGTTTCAGGTCTTGCTCATCATGGAACAAGAAAGCAACACTAACGGAAGAGAGACTGAATAATTATAACAACTTACTATCCATCACTGTAGGAAATCATTCCTACTCCCTTTTGATCCGAGGAGGAAACTAATTTTTAGAGTTTTGCTCACTTCTGTTTTACATGCTTCTCTTCAGAGAACATCACAAAAACAGTAGAATCCTTTCTATTTGACTACAAGTTCTTTTGATCCCTTACCATGAATTTAATGAGAACACTTAGTTTAAGTCATCAGTGTCTGTTCTGTACATTTCCAATGTGTTTCTTGCAACTTCTCATGCCGACAGCACTATAACTAGCAGCTCTTTTAAGGTTTAACTTTTTTTTTTAAATGTTTCTTTTCAGCCTTCTTTAGGAAGTCTCTACCTGCAGAGTTTTATGCTCCTAATAGTGTAACAATTACATATCATACCTTCTTGCATACCAAGAAATGTAAATCTGACTCCTTTATATTTTCTTACTAAGCCTTTTCCGTATACCCTTCCTGGAAAGAATGTATCTGGAGGAATGAATCCAGCACTTGCATTTATCAAGTTCTAGCCCAATATATTGGTAGTTCTATTAATCACATTCACTACTTAATTTGGAAATGACTGTAAATGAGAAAGTTGAGACAAACACAAACTACTAAAGGTTCAAGTCTACTCAGGGAGACACTTGCCCTATTACAGTACAATCTTATTTGGACACACAAAAGTTTTCTCAATTGAAACATAACTGCCTACAGACTCAGTTACCTCACCTTCCTCAGTGAACACATGACTAAAGATGACTTATTTTGACCTATGTTCTAACACACTTGCCAAGTTACACTGATTTCACTTGATCAATGGATTCTAAGCAGTTTTACCAGTTACTGCCCTTTGGAAAGAAATACAACCTAGATGCCTGGATTTTGCTGTTACAACTTTTTCTAGTTCTGGGTAATTGAAGAATTCAATAGTTGAAAAATCAAGCACCAGTATTACCTTGCAGAAAGTACTCCTTCCATGCAAAGGCCAGGAAGGTTTCAGCACATGTATTTGAAGGCAGTACAAATAGTTTTCAGTGTTAATTTATTGAACTTTTTATATAGTAAAAGGCTAAGAAGTGGTTGCAGTACACAATCTGATGTCTCGTTCTTTAATACAGACCAGAGATAAATCATTGTATAAATTAACCAGACACATCATCTCCTATCAACACCTATTAAACCATAATTCAGGCTTTCCCTGAATATCAGTCTGTACTCTCAGAATGAGGAGGAGTGGTAGAAGCAACTCAATATGTTTATTTCTTATTTCCATATACTGACTCTTCACCGATACCGAAATAATCTACATTGAAGTAACTTTTCTAGTAATTTCTGCAGTGCAGACTTGACAATATTAAAAAGAAATTGACGTCTTACAAGGTTCTTAAGATCAGAGTAATTACTACTAGTAGTGTGACATTACCTGACCCAGAGCCTGAAGTTGTCATATCATAAATTAAATCCTTCAAGGTAGTTCCTTCTGATATAAAGGGACGATCCAGTGAGGGATCTTCTTCACTTGGCACACGATGATGAATTACAGTACGATTATGACAAAGATACAGAATCAACATTAGGGAAATGCAGACAAAGCAGATGGGTCCAGCAATAACAGCAGCCAGTTCCACAGGTCCTAGATTAGAAGCTGGTCTTCCTGGGGTAGGGCCTGACAGTAAAAACAAAAGAAAACTGTAAAACTATTTCTTTTTATGCAATTAAATTTATTGTATTTCACATTAACCTTCAAATTATTTCAATGTCTTTGTTAAAACTTTTGCACAGTAGCTTTTTCAAGAATCAAAGTATTATAAAAGCACCTACATGCTTACTTTCAGTTTCCATTTAACTTGCAATGGAAGTCTTTAAAACTGGCTCTAACATGCCTATTGAGAAGATGAAATTCCTAGTTCCAAACATCTTGAAACTTGATTTGCAGAATCAAAGGTGTATGTTAGGCCTTCAAATTCACCTAAAACTTCAAAACTGAAAATGTCCCCTCTTACAGAATTTTCTGTTTAACAAATGAGAATCAAATACACCAAAAGACCTTACCTGGTGTTGGAATTGGAAGTTCTATTTTATTGCAGTGGTCTCTGTCACAGCAATGAGGCACAGTAATGACTCCATCTCTGGAGGAGGGGGCACAAACAAATGGCCTGTCCCGGGGAATCAGATCAATTTCTGCTATACACATACTATTGTGTATGACTTTGTCTGCAGTTCGTGTTACTGAGGTAAAACAAAGCCCATCTGTCACACAGGTAAAGTTGTCCTTTGTACATAGATGGCAGTAACACTGTAATGCTGCATTGAGAGAAAACACTGATGTTAGGATTGGCACATATTCTGAGTTGAGAAACAACTTGAATGACTAAAGTTCAAAACACTACAAGGCCTATGATCTTTTCAGTCTCATAAACACAACTGTAACACTGGACAACAACTCTATAAGAGTTTTGAGTGGGACAGGAAAAAATTAGGAAATGAGTAGATTAAAAAGTCAAATTGAAAGAATCACAGAATCACAGAACAACCAGGTTGGAAGGGACCCATTGGATCATCAAGTCCAACCATTCCTATCTAACACTAAACCAAGCTGAAGTAATCTCTCCTTATGCAATTATGTATTAGAAAAGAAAGGCTGCAATCCTAGACGTTTTTCCAGGTGAAGAAACTATTATAGTTCCTCATACTAAGGATTTAGACTATATGATCTATAATAATCTATAGTATGCAATTCTGCTATTTTCAAATCCAACGAAAATAATGCCATTTTTTCTACAATAACTACAGGTATTTTAGTAAGTGATAAATCAGATGCTGCTGCCTACCTAACGTCAATACTCTAAGTTATTTGATGGTTTCAATTTTGCACTGAGGAAAGGTATGTAAAGGCTTCATCATCATTAAAAACCTTGAATGACCGGAGAATATACTGTTCTATCTAGCAAAATATGGTTTAGACTTGTTATTAATAGAGCTACAGGAAAACATTGCCTTACTTAAGTTCTTGGTTTACTAGAATTACTAATTGCATAAGTAAAGGAGGGAGGCATAGGGTGAGAAGTGGGAATGACAGACTGATGTTTAACATAACTAGTTTTCCTATTTAAATAATGTTCTTGGCTGATCGTAACTGCACGTATGTGAATGCCTACAGTACAACAGTTCATAAGATACAGGGGCAGCCTGATCTAGAGGGACAGCCGTGCCCATGGCAGGGGGGTTGGAACTTGAAGATCTTCAAGGTCCCTTCCAACCCAAACTATTCTATGATTCTATATGTTTACACTGCATCAGAGGCCAAGTAATCTGAAGCACAAATGAGGTTTGCATTGGCCTTGTTACACTTACTCATATTCCTCATCCTTGAATTTGATACAATTTATACTTTTGTTTCAGTTAGTTGCCACTATCTACTGGTCTCCTGCCAAACACCATACACTATTACACACACCTGCATGGTTTCCACAGCACAAATATATCACTACTTCTTTCTGGAGCTACACTCTTCTGCTCCTTTACAAGCAGTTAACAATGTCAAATCAGCTGAATAGCCAAAGCTTCTAGGAACACAGCAATTTGCTGTTCTCTAGCGGACACAGTCTTAAAGACTATGACAACATGAACACATTGTAGATGAGATTTAATATCAGTTGGATGAGGAGATGTCAGTGACTAACAGCAGTAAAATGTCTTCATTCCTCTGAGAAAGCCTTTTCACTTATAACTGACCTCAAAGAAAAAAATACATCATTTTCCTCTTGGAGATACAAGCTTTTCCTTCAACGCCAATTAGTCCATACTCTTGGCAGAGAAGCATTACAGTAATTTTAAAAACTCAGACAGAAGCACCACACAGGTCTCCAAGTTCACCTAAATAAGAACATATTTTGCTAGAATGGGTTGATAATACCCTTCAAACTACTATCACAAAAAAGCTCTTTCAAAACTACTAAACTCAGAGGAGAAAAAGTTTTCACTCAAGTCTTAGTCCATGTTTTCCATGTTTGTTGCTGGATTGTTGGAGGGGGTTTGGCTTTTTTTTTTTTTTTTTGAGTAACACAGCATTTTGATGAAACCACTAACATATTAAGCTCCACTACCAACTAATGAAAGGTCATGATGTCTGTTTAAATAACATGAGGCTTGGAAAATGGAAGTACAGAAAGATAAACGAATGCACTGAAGATTATATAGACAGACCAAGAACAGAAACTGAGTCACCATAGTAATTTAGTGTTTTTCTCTGTTGCATTTTCTCGCAGCACCGTGATCTTCCTATGCAATCACTCTTGCTTTACGTGACTGATTGCCATAACAGAAAACAGTGAGACAATGCAGTTCTGAAAGGATGTGTGGGTGCATTATGACACATACCAAACCACAGAAGTTATCAACAGTATACTTCCTCACATTTCAATCTGATTTAATAATACAGTAACATCACATCAAACACAATTACTTGGGTAATTTCTCAGGCTTGAGTCAGTTTGACAGTTTTGTATTCCCCTTAAAAGGCCTCTCTTCCACACAGCCTGGAAAGACCACAGGGAGGGTAAAGTAAGCTGGCAAAGTAAATGAGACAGTGAAACTAAACAGCTTGGTAAGACTTAAAATGCAAAACTGAAGCCATCAATAACTTATAGAGTATTGACTTAGGGTAGGCAGCAGCATCTGACTTGTCACTTACTAAAATACCCATAGTTATTGGGGAAAAATGGTATTATTTTTGTTGGGTTTGAAAACAGCAGAATTGCATGCTATAGATGATTACAGATCATATAGTCTAGATCTTTAGTATGAGGAACTATTAAGAGTCCTTATCTATGACCCTGGAGTTCACTGGATTACTACATATGGATGGGGGTTGCACTGCAATCCACTGTCCCCACCTCCACCATCGGACCCACAAAAGGCAAAGGATATTGGGCTGGTTGGCAGCCCAGATGTTATTGCTCCAGAACAGACCATAAGAGAATGAGAGGAGTAAGTACAAATTGGAGCTCCCTCTCAGCTGGTCTGAGATCCCTCACTGACATCGTCAACAATCCATGAGCACCGGGGCATTTGCAGAAACTTCACTTGCAGCACCTTCGAGGAAAAACCTAAAGGCTCTATCACTGAACTCCATACAGGTTGTTTAGACCTTTTCAAACCCTTATAGGATGCTAATATCGGCCTAGACTTAAGCTTATATTCTTGACTTAGAACTATAACATTATAGGTAATAAACTAAATGTTTAAATACAATTCTGGGTCCTACTCCATCTACCTCATATACCTTGTGATATACATCAAAACGTGAACAGAGTTAAGTACACCTTATCCACTTAACTTCTAGAAGTCTGTACCATTAGGTACCTATCAAAACAGTCTTTTTAATCTGTTGTCTTTCTGAAGTAAGAAAAGTGCAGAAAGCTTTTATTTTTATAGTTACACAAAACTCTCTGAAAACCCTATTTCAGACAGTTTAGCACGGGACACCATCTTCAGCCAAAGAATTTTTAATGGCTGTTAAAACTTGTGGGGTACTCTAAAAAAAAAAAAAAAAGGCACAAAAAAAGAAACAAACCCACATCTCATTACGAGCAATTAACAATCTCATATTGTTATAATTTTCACTATTTAATCATGTATCTTTGTTTTACACATTTAAAAGAGACAAACAGTCCCACGTCCCCAACAGCAGCATTATGCAGGACTTTTAGTCACGAGACACAGAATTCTATGGGATAAAGGAGCAAGGTTATGCTGTCTAAGACAGTAACAGATTTCAGGGAGAAAAGCAAGACAGCTATAGTTCTTTCCCTATCCAGTAAAATATGCTAGATGCAAAAAAGAGGCAGACTCCTCAACATACAGATTTTACCCGACTCATGTCCAAACTCTTCTGCCTCAAGATATAAAACTTCTTAGGTCTTACCACATATTTTTTAATCACACTACCTCTAGACCTTCACTAATCCACTGTTCCCACAAAGGCACTAATTGTGTTTGACTGTTGTGAAGCAACAGCATCAAGTTTTCAGGACAACTTTCACATGCATTTCATCCACCTTTGTTAAGCAAAACTTCCACTGAACAGAGCACCTCACAGAGGGTTTTGGCAACCAGAGCCATGCGCTCATGAAAACAGTCAAACTAGTTTATTAAAGGCACTATCCTCAACGTGCAAGTAATATTAAAAAGCCTTGTAAAAACTGCAGCTTCAAAAAATGCAATACTATATCTCTGTAGTGCAGGTGCCAAATGACGCTATCTTTTTTTTCCATCTTATCCATAAAGTTACTTGCATGCCCATGCTTTTGCCCAAGCAACGTAACATTAAAAATTTGTTTCAGGTATCTTTCACAGAAGAGTATGCTTTAGATAAACAAAAGAAACTTAAAATTAAATGCCCAGCTATGAAAACGGAAAGAATAAAGATCTCCCTTTGTATCTTTAAATAAATTTCAGCATACAAATCAGATTTCCATCTCTACTTGTGATTAGAGGCAACTGTGGGAATGCAAGAGTTTCCAGGAAAGGACTTCCCAGAATTTTTCAGAGATCAAAGAACACAGCTCACACAGCAAAAAAAAAAAGCAAAGCTACAGTTCAGATTGTCTTACAAGTTGGGGCTGTTCTACAGTTCAGCTAGCTGGTGTGATTCCCTACACGCTTGATCTCCATATAATCTGTATCACAAAATGATTCATTCATGCAATAACACCAGCATGTTGTAGACTATCAGAAGCATCAGAAAACGCCTAACTTTTGTCAATCCACAGCAAGAATACTAAGTAGCAGCAGCCAAATCATACCTTGCACAAAGGTCAATGTTGAAATTGATTCCTTAACCGAGGACCTGTCTATAAGTTATGGATCAACAATAGATAGAGAAGATGGATAGAGAAGATTTTGGATAGAGAAGATTTTTTTTTTTCCTTAAACAAAAGGTAGCACACCACCACTTTCATCCTTAAGATTCTGCATGGAAGTCTATTGCCTTGTTTTCACATAGAGCTTCTAGACCTTAATTTCATGACTGAGATTAAGTGGAAAAAAAAAGTTGACTGATTAGAGGCATTAAAAAGGAAAATGTTCAAAGCTCAAATCAAGGTAAAAATTCCTTCAACATCTAAATTGGATGTTTTATAAAATAAAGCTTTAAATTAAAGTCTGCCACACCACTCACGTACAAAAGAAACACCATGGGTAACCTGAGCATACTTCATTTCCACATCAAATATTCTCCATCTTTAATAAGAATGTGTGAGGAACCTGTTTTAGTGTAGCAAAGTTCTGTTTTCTTTAAGCAATACTTTCTTTACAGCATGAGTACCATCTTAGACTGAATTATGGTAAAAAAGCATGGTAAAAATCCAGACCAAGTGTTGTCTTAAACCTCTAACTACAACTAAGAAGGAAGTCCAGCTTTCTACTCCACATCCTCTTTTAAACCCAAAGCATTATACAATGCACCTACAGAAGAATTTAGGAAATGGGTTGATTATAAAATGCAAGTTTTCTGTATCTGTCATCATCATCTAACTTATTACAGATGAAAGTGAAACCTAAACCAATTAGAGTAGAATGCCTGTAATATCGGTATACTTAACTGAAGAACAAGTGGTTTTCATTAAAAAAAAAGGCAAAAATGCTACTAAGAACTCCTGTTGAATGCGTTAGTTCTGTAACAGCACAGCTCTGAAACCACACCTCTCACAAGAGAGCACGAAGTACAGAAGGCTGGAGGCACAAACCCATTTTACTGTACAATATTCAAAGATCTTCCTTCTCCCACACAGAGCCACAGGTCAGCTGTCTGACTGGAGGTGAGAGGTCGGCCACCCCAACCACCACGACGCTACCTTCCAAAACAGACGCTGCCAGCACTCCGCAATGTGGCATGTAACCGAGGCAAGTTGAAGCATCTGACGTAGGAGCGCAGGCAGTTTTTTTACCTTCGCTACGCGGAACATTCAACACATATTTGATACAAGTATATGCATAACAGTTCTGGGAAAATTTATACAGAAATTTAGAGAGAACACCCCTGTTCATTTTCAAGTACAGTCTTCCCTGATACCATTTACTCTTTGAAGACGATAACGACTTGTGTGCAGCGTGATCTGTGCTGAACAGATGTCTTTGCTGTAATCCCCTCTGCTGGGATTTTCCTTCCTACTTCTAAGGCAAGGTCAGGCAGAGAACTGGAGCGAGCTCCAAACTAGCAAGAGTTTTGACTTTGTTAAGTTTCATTAAAAGCAGCCCTTGGAAAGTAACTGAGCACGGGTAAGATTTCTAGAACTTATCCCAGGCGCGTAAGCGGGGAATCCGCTCCGTCTCCAGCTCCTGCCTCCGGGAGATCACACCTCGTGTGGCGCTGCCCGCCTTCTCAAACGAGCCTCGGAGAGCTGATTGGCCCGCGCTCCCGGTACCGCACCCGCCGGCCCGCGGGTGGCACCGAGCGGCGGGGCGGAGCGGGGAGCCCGGCGGCCCCCGGAGCCGCCGCTCGGCCAACAAAGGGGCGCGCGGCCCCCGGCCCGGCCCGGCCCCGCCCCGCCGCCATGTTCCGAAAGGGCCCGCGGGACCCGCGCCCCCGGGCGCGCGCGGCACTCACCGACGGCCCCGCGGGGCAGCAGCGCGGCCGCCACCGCGCACAGCAAGGCCCAGCGCCGCCGGCCCGCCATGGTCCGGTCCCGACCCCGCGCAGCCAAGGCGGGGGGCGCCGCCCCGCGCCTCCCTCCGCCAAGGAAGCCACTCGTGCCACCGGCACCGCCCCAGCCCGCGCCTGCGTAGCGAAACAGCCCAGCGAACAACTCCACCCCGACAGCTGCCGAGGCCCCGACAACAACAGGCGCCGGGAGGGGCGGGTCCGGGCGGTGATTGGCGGGAGCTGGCGGGTCCGGGCGGGGATTGGCGGGAGGGTCCGGGCGGGGATTGGCGGGAGGGTCCGGGCGGGGATTGGCGGGAGGGTCCGGGCGGGGATTGGCGGGAGGGTCCGGGCGGGGATTGGCGGGAGGGTCCGGGCGGGGATTGGCGGGAGGGGTCGGCCCCGCGCGGGTTGTTGGGGGTGTGTGCGGTTTCCAGCCGGGAAGCGGCGCCTTCGGAGGGAGGTGCGGGCGGAGCTGGAGGGGGGGCGCTCAGGGAGTTTAATGTGGTACCGAAAATGCCGCAAACTCTTCAAGACTCGTTTTGGAGTTTCGGAAAGCGAGCGCCCGTTATCCTGTCTGGAGAACACGGGAAGCGATCTGCGTCCATCGTGTG